>PVIY010059528.1:0-12006 GCA_004026745.1 Myrmecophaga tridactyla | reverse complement strand
TATCATGCCATCTGCAAAAAGGGAAAGTTTTATTTCTTTCTTTCCAATTTAGATGCCTTTTATTTCTTTTTCTTGCCTAATTGTTTCTGGCTAGACTCAGTACAATGTTTAATAATGGTGGTGACGGTGGGCATCTTTGTCTTGTTCCTGATTTTAGGGAAAAGCTTTCAGTCTTTCACCATTGAGTATGAATTTAGCTGTGGGTTCTTTATATATTGTCTTATCAAGTTGAGGAACTTAGATTTCTAAGTGTTTTTATCAGGAAGGGATACTAGTTTTGTTAAATGCCTCTCTATCAGTGGAGATGATCATGTGGTTTATCCCCTTTGTTCTATTAATATGGTGTATTATATTAACTCATTTTGTTATATTGAACACCTTTGCATACTTGGAATAAATCCCATTTGTTCATGTTTTACAATTCTTTTAATGAGTGGTTAGATTCAGTTTACTAATATTTTGTTGAAGAGTTTAGCATCTATATTTGTAAGGGATATTGGTCTACATTTTTTTCTTCTTCTGCTGTATTATCTGGCTTTGGTATGAGAGTGATGCTGTTCTCATAGAATAAGTTAAGAAATGTTCCCTTTTCTTTGATTTTTTTGAAAGAATATGAGCAGGATTGGTGTTAGTTCTTTTTAGAATGTAAGTCAAATTCCCCTTTGAAGCTTTGTGGTTCTGGGCTTTTTTTTGTTGGGAGGTTTTTGATTACTGAATCAGTTGTTTTACTAGTTATTGGTTTCTTTATCTTTTTTCTTTCTTTTTTGAGCCAGTGTAGATAGTTTGTGCATTTCTAGGAATTTGTCCATTTCACTTAGGTTAATTTAATTTGTTTACATACAGGTTTTCATAGTATTCCTATTAAAATCCTTTTTGTTTCTGTGAAGTTGGTAGTAATGCCCCCCCATTTCATTTCTGATTTTAGTTAGATTCCTTGCTTTTTAGTTTTAATTTGTCAGTCTAACTAAAGATTTGTGATTTTGATTTTTTGAAGAACCGTATTTTGTTTTTTTGTTCTTTATTGTTTTTATATATATATTAATTTTTTACTGTACAGTATATCATATATACAAAGCAAAAAAATAAAAAAGCAATAGTTTTGAAAGCAGTCTTCAACAAGTAGTTGCAGGACACACCTCAGAGTTTATCATGGGCTACCATACCATCATCAGATTTTTCCTTTTAGCTGCTCCAGAACATTGGAGGCTAAAAGGCTTAAATATATTTTTATCATCACAATTGACTTTTTTTTAATGTTGTTGTTGTTTTTAATTGTGAAATATAACATATATACAAAAACAATAAATTTCCAGGTACATTTTACAAGTAGTTATAGAACAGATTTGTAAGTTTGATATGGGTTATAGTTCCATGATTTTTCGTTTTTTCTTCTAGCTATTCCAAGATCCTGGAGATCAACAGAAATATCAATATAATGATTCAGCAGTCATATTCATTTGTTAAATCCTATTGTCTCTGTTATATTCCTCCTTCTCCTTAAGTAACATATATACATAAAAGGAATAAATTTCAAAGTACATCACAATAATTAGTTGTAGAACAGCGTTCAGAGTTTGGTATGAGTTAGAATTCCACAATTTCAGATTTTTGCTTCTAGCTGCTCTGAGATATGGAGACTAAAAGAGACATCAGCATAATGATTCAGCAATCATACTCATTTGTTAAACCCAGCCTTCTCTGTATAACTCCACCATCACCTTTGATCTTTCTCCCGCTCTTCAGGGGTATTTGGGCTATGCATATCGCTTTTTCTTTTTTTTTCTTTTTTTAATTTTAAACTTTTTTTTATTGTATACTATGACATATATACAAAGCAAAGAAATAAAAAAGCAATAGCTTTCAAGGCATTCTTCAACAAGTAGTTACAGGACAGATCCCAGAGTTTGTCATGGGCTACCATACCTCTCATATTTTTCCTTCTAGCTGCTCCCTTTACTATTTTTTGACCTGTATTTCATTTATCATCCCTCTAGTCTTTATTTCCTTCCTTCTACTTGCTTTGAGTTTAGTTTGTGCTTCTTTTTCTAAATCCTCCACTTGTGAGATTATATCTCTGATTTATATTCTTATTCTTTTTTAATGAAGCATTTAAAGGGGTGTAAATTCTCTGAGAGGAATTCAGCACTGCCTTGGCTGAATCCTGTATGTTTTGGAATGCTGAATTTTGTTTTCCTTTAGTGTACTATATTTTCTGATTTCCCCTGTGGTTTCTTCTTTGACTTATTGATTAAGAGTGTCTTATTTAGTATCTACATGTTTTTAGTTTTCCAGGTCACCCTCTGTTACTAATTTTTAGCTTCATTCCATTGTATTTGGAGAAGATTCATAGTATGATTTCAATATTTTATCATTTTGGGGGACTTGTTTTGTTTCCTAACATATGGTCTGTCCTGGAGAATGATCCATGTACACCAGGGAAGAATATGTATTCTGCTATTGAGTGAAATGTTTTACATATGTCTGTTAGTTCTAGTTGGTTTTTATTATATTGTTCAAGTCTTCTATTTCCTTGCTGATTTCCTTTCTAGATATTCTATCCTTTATTGAAAATGGTGTGTTTATATCTCCTACTATTAACATAGAAATATCTATTCAAATCTTTCAATATTTATTTCTTGTATCTCTGGGCTTTGTATTAGGTGCAAATATATTTATAATCATAATATCTGCTTGTGAATTAACTTCTTCATCAGTATATAGTGCTTTTTTTTGGTCCCTTGTTACAGTTTTTACTAAAGTCCATTTTATTTAATATTAGTATAGCTACCCCAGCTCTGTTTTGCTTACTCTTTGCATGGTATGTATTTTTTCCATGCTTTCACTTTCAACCTTTTTGGGTATTTTAATTTAAGGTGAATTTCTTGTAAACAACATGAAGTTGGGTCATGCTTTTCGGCCCATTCTTCCAGTCTCTGCCTTTTGACTATAGAGTTTAATCCATTTATTTTTAGCATGTCTGTTGATAGTGCAGGACTTTCTTCTTCATTTTATTATTTTGTCTTTGCAAATCTTATACCTTTTTTTCTCCTCAGTTCTTCCATTAATGCCTACTTTCATGTTTATTTGATTTTTTTGTAGTGTAATATTTTGCGTTCCTCCTCATTTGCTTCTGTATCTATTTTTAAGATATTTTCTTTGTGATTACCTTTGGGCTTACATTTAACATCCTAGATCTAAAACAATCACATTTGATTTGATACTAACTTGACTTCAATAACATACACAAGCACTGTTCCTATATTCCTCTGCCCCCCATTTTTGTTGTATTTGTTATATATTATAACCTAGTACATTGTATGTCCCAAACTGTAGATTTATCATTACTTTTTATGCATTTTCATTTTAGACCTTGAAAGAAGTAATATGTGGATTTACATACCACAAAATATAATACAATAGTACTGACATTTATAATTACTCAAATAGTTCTCTCTAATGGAGGTCTTTATTTCTTCATGCTATTTTGAACCGCTGTCCAGTGTCCTTTTGTTTCAGTCTGAAGAACTTCCTTTAGCATTGCTTGTAGGGTAAGTCTAATGGTGACATACTCCCTCAGCTTTTCTTTTTCTGGGAATGACTTAATCTCTCTGTTTTTTGTTTGTTTGTTTGTTTTTTTGCATGGGCAAGCACCGGGAAGCGAACCCTCTTTCTGATTTTCAAAGATAGTTTAGCCACATATAGAATCATTGGTTGGCAGTTGTTTTCTTTCAGCACATTAAATATTTCATCTCACTGCCTTTTTGCTCCCATGGTTTATGATGAGAAAAAGATGCTTGATCCTTTTGGGGCTCCCTTGTTTTTCTCTTGTCGCTTTCAGAACCCTTTCTTTGTCTTTGCTATTTGATAATTTGGCTATCAAAGAGAACTCAAAGGTTCTCTTTGAGTTTATCCTGTTAGGGATTTATTGAGATTCTTTAATGTGCATACTCATGTCTTTTATAAAATTTGGGATGTTTCATTTTATTTTTTTCAGTGATTTTTAAAAATTGAGATCAATCATTCAAGATGTACAATCAGTCATTCACAGTATCATCATATGGCTGTGCATTCATTATAATAATATAGTTTTGAACATTTTGATTACTCCAAAAACAATAGAAATAAGAATAAAAATAAAAGAACATGCAAAACATCCCATGCCCTCTATCCGCCTACTGTTTTTTTATACTTGAAATATTTAATATATAATATTTATGGCTGAAACAGGCATTCATTCAAAAGAGAAGAAAACAGCATTTTAATAAATAAAGGTAATGGTGAAAGTCCTTGGAGGTAGAGCCGATAAAAGCAAATTTAGAAAACAAACATGACAGCAGAGCTTCTGGAAGAACAAAAATTGTGAGGACCGGTATCTAAGTCTTCCTGCTCAGGTATTTTAAATCTGTGTGTAAAGCATAGAATAATTTTACAAACTATGATGAGTGGTGAGGGGTGGGGGGAGCAGTAAAACAGGAGCCAGGAATGAATGAGACTTCATGCAGATGATGCCTCTGAATGAGTGACACTCGGTGGGGGGCGTGGCAGCTAACATGTGGGGCTGGTTAGGAGGATGCGGACGGGCAGGAGGCATCTGGGAGGAGATGCGGCCTGGAGAGGCAGGGCCTTCAGCTGGCAGCACACTGGCAAGTCTCGAAGGTTGGATGTAAACAGGAAACAGGAAAAGAACATCAGGATGGACACATACAGGCTGCGTGTGTTCCTCCTGTCTAAAGGAATGAACACAAACTTTGCTTCTTAATTTAGGGTAGTATGAATTGGAATTTCTTAAGGGGCCAGATTTCTTTAATTTTGTCTTGACCATCTACAAGCTTCACTTCCCACTTCTTGACTTTCTTCACCTTCCTTACTTGTATGGTTCATAGTGCTTTTCTCCTGACCAACTAGGGATTTGCTTTGGCTAGATTTTCTATTTTAACCCATGCTCCTTCTCATCCTTTCATCTTTAGCTTCTCTTTCCATTTCTCTCCTTTGAACTGTTGGATACAGCCATCAGACAGTTTCTGGTTCTTCTCCATGAAAAGTTTCAGTGCACTGTATGTCAAGCCGTTTATTGTCTTGTTCCAGTGGGTCTTTGAGTTGCAGTACAAGGATGGAAACATGATGGGCAGAGTCTTCACTGTGTTGTCACTGATTAAGCTCATAATACACTCATTGTTCCTGTAGTATAGGGCTTGCTTGGTCACCTGAAAATGTGGACTGAAAATGCATTTGGCCAATTGCCTGAAAAGGGGCTCCATGATCTTTACAAATTCTGATGGTTCAATAGCATCTAGAATTTTTTCTAATTCATTTAAGAACATTACTTGTTTTGGACTTTGAGTCTTTGGCCAGTTTTGAGAAGTGCCATTACTGCTGGCTCGGTAAGGGTGCTGTCCTTTTCTAAAAACTTCACTGCACAGTACACCAGCTGTGGGCCATAGACACTCAGGGAAATTTACTTTGTGCAATGGTAATAACACCTTCAATGAGAAAATCTTGTGCCCTTCTTTTAAAGGCAAGGCAAGTCCATTAGTTATACTTCCCAATATTTCCAGTAATTCTGCTATGCAATTGTGATGTTCTGTTTCATAAAACAACCTATAAAAATCTATTTTCTGATGTAAGCTCTTAAACCTAAGGATTTTCCATAGATTCTGTGAAGGGTAGTTTTAAGAAAATCTCTCTCTGGAGGATCTTCACTGTCAAAGAGTTCTAAAAGCTGCAATACAAACGTCTGGTCAATATATTTTTTTCACTATGTTAGGTTGGAAATCTGGGGACTCTAAAAGTCTTAAGAAAAATTCATAAACAAGCTTTAGGTGAGGCCAGGTGCTTCTAATGTTGACTCATCTTCCTCTGGATTAAACTCTGCTCCAGTAGGATTGGAAGAAGGTGGTAATATTGGAAATATGTTAACTTCAAACACATGGATGACTTCTGGGTAAATAGGCTCTGTGGTCACATTCTGATGTGTGTGATGTAGTCTACCATTTCACTTATAGCAGCTCATTCTACTTCCTTCCACTTTGGGTCACTGAGTGGATCAGAAACAAAGTCAAAGAGGACGCAACACTGATGTAACTTCTGAATAAAAAGCTTCTCTTGGTCAGCAGGAGGAACATCTTAAATTAATCAGTCTGGATACTTAATTATAAATTTTCAAAGAGGAGGTTGTTTTGTTCATTTTATCCTCAGCCTCTAAAACTGGCCTAATCTGTAGTGGGGCCTCAAATATTTGTTGAATGAACATATCAGTCTTTTAAGGATGTAATTTTTGAAGTTCTCTATTATTCCTGGCTCTAAACCTGGACATATTCTGTTATCTTTCTTCACGATGGGTTGAGGACTGGGACTTTTATTTTACTAGATACTGCGGACTGGGGAACAGCAATACTGTTTTTTCCTGCTGGGAATCTCTGATTCTACTGTCTTCTCTTTCTCCTTCTCTCAAAACTTTTCCCACTTTTCCCTGCTTTTGGTGAATCTTTCTCCTTCTTGCTTTTTTTATTCAACATGACTGGTGCGGGCTGTCCCTGCCACCTCTGCCTCCAGCAGCAGCAGTTCCCCTTCCTTGGGACTGAGTGTTTCACTTGCTCTTGCTCCCCCAGCAGTGGCACCCACCCCCCACCCCCCATTGTGTATTTATTAAGTCTTTTTTTTTCCTTATTCATCTGTCCATACACTGGATAAAGGAAGTGTCAGTCATAAGGTTTTCACACTCACATGTTCATACCTTAAAAGCGATACTGTTATTCAATCATCTTTACTTATTGAGGCTATTGGATTACAGTTCAGTGGTTTCAGGTATTTCCCTCTAGCTACTCCAATACACCGAAAACTGAAAAGGGATATCTGTATACTGTATAATAATAACCTCCAGAAAGTCCTATTGACTCTATTTGAAATTTTTCAGCCACTGAAACTTTATGTTGTCTCATTTTTCCTCCCCCTGTTGATCAAGCAGGCTTTCTAACTTCGACAATGTCATGTACAGGCTCATCCCTGGGAGTCCTGTCCCACATTGCCAGGGAGATTTACACTCCTGGGAGTCATGTCCCACGTAGGGGGGAGGGGTGGGGAGGGCAGTGAGTTCATCTGCAGAGTTGGCTTAAAGATAGAGAGGCCACACCTGAGCAACAACAGAGATTCTCTAGTAGTGACTCTTAGTCATAATTGAAAGTAGGTTAAGCTTCTCCTTTGCAGGAATAAGTTTCATTAAGGGTAGGTCCCAGGATTGAGGGCTGTCCCCTCAAATTTGCAGTCCCCAGTGCTTGTGAGAATATCGTATCAGATCTTCCCCAAATGGGAAAGGTTAATATTTCCACCTTTTCCCCCAGTCCCTTAAGGGGACTTTGCAAAGACTTTTTTTTTTTTGCAGATTAAAGTATTTTATTTAGACCATTATTAAAAATTTTTCCTCAAAGTTTTGCATGCAGCAAACAAGCACATCTTAATGAATACAGTTTAGTCTTTCTTAGATCATGAATCATCAAGATCTGCAGAGTTTTCACTGTCATTTGCAACAAGGGCTTCTGTGTTCTCCTAAGTCCAGAAACCATTCAGATCAATTAGATTGGTGGTGACTGTGTCTCCTTGATTACTGTTGATTAAATCCTGAAGAGAGATTTTGAAAGGATCCTTTGGTTTTACCATGTCAAAGATTTCATCCTTAACATCTTGAAATGAAACAGGATCTTGTCCATGGATTTTCATTAGTTCCTGTATGGCCCTAAAGAAATAATTAAGGGAAAAAACATTCAGATATCCTTTGTTCTCAATATCAAGCAGTTTGAAAATATATTGCAGAGCTGCAGGTTCTTTTCTGTTCTCTAATGCAAGAACAAAGTCCAGGTAGGTCTTATAGTCCATTTCTCCATTGTAAGTGAGACGCTCTTGAAAAACACGGTCTAAGAAGACACGGTCATAGTTGCTGTTCCATAGCGGGAGAGTTCTTTACTGAGCATGCCATTGTGGTCCTTATCAAGATCCAAATACTGGCCATAAACTCTTAGGGCAGAAGGAGCAGAAAACCAATTTGTTTCTTGACTCTCCTTGGACAGTTCCTCATCTCTTAGCTCCAATAAATCATCTAGGAAGCTGCATGCTAAAATATCTTGAATTTTTATCTTTCCTGTTCTTAGAGGGTCTAAAAAGAAGAAGAATTTCCTAACTGCAGTACAAACATAAAAGGAGTAAAAAGACTTTTCCAGCCCATCTAACTGTGGCAAAGTGGGGATGAGTTCCAGTATGTAGTTTTCTAAATCAGATACCTGAAGGTACCCTTGTCCAGCAACATCATATAAACTGAGTCCTATTCTTGTTTTGTGAAGCCAAATTTTTCTCATGACATAATTGAAGAACTGCATAATGGAAATTCTTTCATAGGAATCGGCATGAAGGAGTTTTGCAAAGACTTTTGCTGTGAAGAACTGCACTTTGGTCCAGCTTTTTCACCAACCTTGAGAAAATTTTCATAAGTGATCATTGCTTCCTCTCCAATCATAGGTGGAGTCTGGTGTTTGTCCAATAAAAACCATAAATTCTGTAATTCTTCATTATCTAACAGTTCTCTGCTTTTCCTTTGTAGAAAGACAGCTCTAGATTCCTCTCTTAATTTCTGTAGTAAGACTTCATCTTCAGCTGGCAGCCTATAATAAAACCGGGGAATGGTTTTATAGAATTCATTTGTGTTTTTTCTACCTCCTTTCCATTCTGAGTAGTAGTTAGCAAATAAATCCATTTCTTCATCTTTTAATTCTTGTTCACTTTTTTTTGTTGTTTGGGCTGGTGCTGTGTGTCGATAAACACCGGTGGAGAACTTCTTTCCAGTCGGTGCCTAACTCCATGCTCGCGGCAACTCCTGCATTTGTTGTTTAGGAACCACTTCGCCTACTGCTAGCAGAGACGCGGGACGCCTCCAAGTCCCGGTAATGGTTAGGAAGGTCGCCCAACCGCCATCTTGGACATGGGCGTCAAAAGGCCTCACAAAGCCTGATTTTAAAGGCCCGAGAAAAGGAAGCCCGTGCTTTCATTTCCCCGCTTTGGTCCTTGCTCGTGCGGACCTGCAAAGACTTTTTAATCTTCTGTCCATTTTACTCTGGGATGTATCAGGCGTCACACCAGCCTGTAGAAGCCAACAAGATATCACTCCCTATTCTTGGTTCCATGTAATTATGGTGTTTGAGTAAGCTGACTATAAAAGTTAAATTAGATATTGTGCTACCAAAGATATAAATTTTGCGCCAAATAAACATCCCTTCCTTTGGCCTCACACCGAGGTGAGGTTTTAAAATACAGTTAATATCATCCTTCATCCTTTAGTCTGCTTTACCTAAGTCCCTACACAGATCAGCTTCATCATATCCCTAACTGAAGTCTGATCACTTTTTCAGCTTTTTAACTGTTGCTTTATGGGATAAGGCCGACTTTCATAGCTGTAAAACTCTAGCTTTGAGTTTCAGGTATCACACAAATACCCAGAGTTCCATGGAAGTAACCAAAAGCTCAGCATCTCAGATTTTAGAAATAACAGTTATAACTCTGAAATGGATGTGATTGCTATAAGAGCTTACAATCTAGGAACTGTTACAAAAGGCCTTCGCCTATAATCTGTTTTCTCAATTCAATTCTTAGGCGTTTCACATTATATTTTGTCCATATTAGGGAGGCATTATAATATTATAATATTTGTCTTTTCATCTGGCTAATTTTACTCAACCTACTGTCCTCAAGGTTGATTCACCTAGTTGCCTGCCTCATGACTTTATTTCCTTCCTGCAGCTGCTCAATAGTCCATTTTATGTAAACACCACAGTTCCTCCTTCCAGTTTTCTGTAGATGTACCCTTGAGTCACCTCCATCCATGTAATTTGCGAACACTGCCATCATAAACACCGGTGTGCAAATGTCCATTCATATCCCTGCTCTCAGTTTCTCCAACTGTACACCTAACTACAGGGTTGCAAGATCATATGGCAAACTCACCCTTAGCCTCCTGTGGAGCCACCATGCTGCCCTCCAGAAGGACTGCATCACTCTACTTCCCTACCAACAGTGAATAGCTACATTTCTCTTTGTACATTTTCTCCAGTAGTTGTATCTCTCTGTTCATTTTTAAACAGTTTTGTTCACACATCATGCAGTCCAACCTAAGTCAAAAATGAATGGTTACCAGTATCTTTCACAGCCATGCCTTTACTATCACAATCTAAATGAGGACTTTTCTTCCACAAAAAATCCCATATCCCTCCTCTGTAACCCCCATTATTGACATTTTCTTTGGCATACTGCCTTTGATTACAATGTTACTGTTAATTCTAGACCCTAGTAAGCGCTGATTGTATTTTCCCCTGTATACCATCCCATTTTCAGCACCTTGCAATATTGACATTCGTTTGTTCTTCTTTGTACAAAAATATTCTTATAATTGTACTTTTAATCACCATCGTTGTTCACTTTAGACTTTGCTAAGTTGTACTGTTCCAGTCTTTAAAAATTTGGGATGTTTTGTGCCATGATTTCCTTCAGTATTCCTTCTGCCCCTTTCTATCTTTCTTCTCCTTTTGGAATTCCCATAAAACATATGTTGGCATGCTTGATGATATCCCATCAGTCTCTAAGGCTCTGTTTGTTTTCTTTTTCTCTTCAACTTAAATAATTTCAGTTATCTGTCTTCAAGTACACTCATTATTTCTTCTGCTAGTCCCAATCTCCTGTTGAAATCCTCCAGATAATTTCTCATTTTTGTTATTGTTTTCTTCAACTCCAGTATATCTATTTGTTTCCTTTTAAATTTTTCTCTCTTTATTGATGTTCTCATATTGCTCATTCATTGTTTTCCTGATATCCTTTAGATCTTTCCCCACATTCTCCTTAATCTCCTTGAATATATTTAGGATCTTTTTTTTTTTTAAAGCATTTGTCTGTTTTGTTCCAAGGCTTGTCTTCTCCATCAATGGTTTCTTGATTGTTATCTTGTTCCTTTGGATGGGCCATCATTTCCTCTTTCTTTATTTATCTTGTAATCTTTTGTTGCACACTATATGTTTTAATATTTTGAAGTGTTAACTCTGCTATTTAATCTCTGAGCTCTCTGTTTCTTAAAGTTTGTATACAACTAGGGATATGCCAGAGATTTCCTTGATTGCCAGGAGCTAACATAAAAAAAATACTTTTCACAGTCTTTGCAGATTGGCTCTGTTGTTGGCTGCTGTTCACTTCAGAGGTTAGCCCTTAAATCAAGACAGTCACCCTGAGGTGATAGCAGTATCTATGATCCTCTCCATCTTTTTTGAGTCATTGTCTCATGCCTGACTTGTGCTTGCTTCTTGTGCTTCCTGATAGCCTCAGGAATACCCCTTTTTACAGGAATCTGAATATCTCTTCTATTCCATATAAAATGGATTCTTCCCCTCTCCCTGTACTCTCTCGTAGGTCTTACAACCAATTATTTTTTTGTCCCAGGCTGTTGTGATATAAATGTTTATGATGTTAGCTGTCCACAAACTGCTTCTGCCTGAAGAGCAAGTTCTGGGAGGACAAACCAGAGAAGAATTTTCTGATTAAGGCTTTCCTGCAACCATCAGAAGCATTGGCACTGACATACAAGCACCGCACTAGGCTAAGAGGGATTATATCACACTGGAAGTATGGATCGGCTCCATACCACACCTGGGAGGTGGTAGATGCAAAATAACAAAGATGCCACAAGATGCTCCTGCCATTTTTAAAGCTCTGTTTTCTTGATTTGGCACTTTCCCAGTTACTGCAATGCTTTAACTGTTCTCTAAAGTTTCTAGGTAAATAGTTCTGCCAGTTTTGTTAGTTGTTCAAAAATTCTGTGGGTGAAAGCACCCTGGAGTTTCTTTTCTTTTTTATAAACTTTTTTATTAATTAAAAAACTTAACAAAAGAACATTAAAATATCATTCCATTCTACATATACAATCAGTAATTCTTAATATTATCACATAGTTGCATATTCATCATTTCTTAGAACATTTGCATC
>PVIY010059527.1:0-12012 GCA_004026745.1 Myrmecophaga tridactyla | reverse complement strand
TTTTATCAAACATTTCAAAAAGAACTAACACCAATTCTGCTCAAACATTTTCAAAAAAATTGAGGAAACAGGAATACTACTGAGCTCATTTTATGAAGCTAACAGCACTCTAATACCAAAACTTAATAAATGGTACAAGAAAGGAAAATTACAGACCAATTCCCATCCTCAACAAAGTTTTAGCAAATCGAGTTCAACAATATATTAAAAGAACTATACACCACGACCAAATAGGGTTTCTACCAGGAACGCAAGGGTGGTTCAACACAAGAAAATCAATCAAGGCAATATAGCATATTAACAAATCAAAAGGGAAAAATCACATGGTTATACTGATTGATGCTGAAAAAGCACGTGACAAAATTCAGCATCCTTTTCTGATAAAAACAATTCAAAAAGTAAGAATTGAAGGAGACTTTTTCGATATCTTAAAGGGCATATATAAAAACTCACAGCCAACACCATTCTCAACGGTCAGAGACTGAAAGCATTCCCCCCAAGCTCAAGAACAAAAAAAAGATGCCCATTTTCACCACTATTATTCAACAATGTACTAGAAGTTCTAGCTAGAGTGATAAAGCAGGAGAAAGGAATAAAAAGCATCCAAATAGTAAAGGAAAAAGAAAAACTTTCATTATTTACAGATAACATGATCCTATGTGTGGAATCCTGAGAAATCTACAATAAAGCTACTTGAGCTAATAAACATTCATCAAAGTGGCAGGATACAAGATTAATATAGAAAAATTCAGGACCAAAAATGTCAAAAAAAAAAAACCACAAAAAAAGAAAAAAGAAAAACAAAAATTCAGTGCTGTTTCTTTATACACGTAATGACCTCACCGAGGAGACAATTAAGGAAAAAATCCCATTTAAAATAGCCATTAAAAGAATCAAGTATTTAGGAATAAACTTAACGAGGGAAGTAAAGGACCTGTACATGCAAAACTACAAAACATTGCTTAAAGAAATCAAAGAAGATCTTAATAGATGGAAAGATATTCCGTGCTCATGGATAGGAAAGCTGAATGTTATCAATTCTACACAAATTGATCTACAGAGTCAATGCAATAGCAATTAAAATTCCAACAACCTGTTTTGAAGCCTTGGAAAAGCTAGTTATCAAATTTGGAAGGGCCCCTTACGTGGGACCTGACTCCCAGGGGTGTAAATCTCCCTGAAAACATGGGACAGAAATCCTGGGATAAGCAGGGACCCAGCATCAAGGGATTGAGAAAGCCTTCTTGACCAAAAGGGGAAAGAGAGAAATGAGATAGTCTTAGTGGCTGAGAGATTTCAGATGGAGTCAATCTGAAATTATCCTGGAGGTTATTCTTATGCATTATATAGATATCCCTTCTTAGTTTATGGTGCTTAAGAGTGTCTGGAGGGAAGTACCTGAAACTGATGAACTGTGTTCCAGTAGCCTTGATTCTTGAAGATGCTTGTATAAAGATATAACTTTTACTATGTGACGATGGGATTATGAAAACCTTGTGTCTGTTGCTCCTTCTATCCAGGGTATGGACGGATGAGTAAAAAATATATATGAATAAAAATTAAATAAATAATAGAAGGGACAATGGGGAAAATAAGTTGGGTAGATGGAAATACTAGTGGTCAATGAGAGGAAGGGGTAAGGAGTATGGGATGTACGCGTTTTTTTTCTTTTTATTTCTTTTTTTGGAGTGATGCAAATATTCTAAAAAAATGATCATGGTAATGAATATACAACTACGTGATGATATTGTGAACCAATAATTGTATACCATGTATGGAATATTTGTGTATTAATATTTATCAATAAAAATGTTTTTTAAAGTATTTGGAAGGGAAAGAAACCTCAAATAGCTAAAGATACACTTAAAGAAGTAGAGCAAAGTAGGAGAATTAACACTTCCAGACTTTTAAGCTTACTATAAAGCCACAGTGGTTAAACAGCATGGTATTGGCACAAAGACAGAAGTATTGATGAATGGAACTGAATTGAGAGTGCAGAGACTGACCATCAAATCTATGGTCAATTAATCTTCAACAAGGACCCGAAGTCCACTGAATTGGGGAACAAGTCTTTTCAATAAATGGGCTTGGGAGAACTGGATATCAATAGTCAAAAGAGTAAAAGAGGACCCCTATCTTATATCCAATATGAAAATTAAATTAAAAAAGAGCCCAAGGCCAAACTTCAGTTTCTATGGGAATGGGTTGGAATTCTGGTTGTCTGCTTGCCTTGAGAAAGGGTACCTCTGTGATGTGAGGCAAATATCTGTCTCAGTTTTTACAAAGATGAAATGGCATGAGTATGAAGCATCAAGCTCACAGAAGGCACTCTTTGCTTTCTAAGGGAAGTTAATCTCTTAAAGTTCACTATATATATATATGTCTTACACACCTTTGAGTAGTCCAGACAACCCAGCCCACAGTAGATATATTTGTAGTGAGATGTTATTGTAATGGGATTCTGTGGAACTTGGAATCTCAGTGCTAGAAGAAACCATAAACAGCAAGGTTATCTGACGTCTGATGGAGGCCTGGACCTCTGCAGGGGACTGGTGAGGCTAGGAAAGATGGACTGTCAATTCTCTTCAAGGGTACAACTTGATCTCCTGAGGGAGTCATTTTCTGTGTGGTGGTTTTTTTTCTTTTTCTTCAATTTCCTTAAGCCAAACTGTGATGGTTCTTTTAGAACTTAAGCCTATTTGTTCTTCATTCAATATAAGAGGAACACCTGGCAAGCATCACTTTCAGAAAAAAAAAATCTACATATTCTTTTAGTTGCACTAATTTAACTGATTTTCCTGGAACTAACCACCTATAGTTATTCCTTATTCTCAAGCCTTTCTATTGTCATTCTTCTTCTCTTGCTAAAACTATGGATTTGCCAGTTTTAACAATGGTTACAAAATCAACAGAGTAGGTAAGCAATAATTATTTGTTGACTGCATTGTTGAAAACTAAACAAGATTCACTAATTAGAGGCTCACTAATGCAAAATGTAAAGAATGATTTCTTGACTTATGAAATATCATTTTAATTTATCACTGTATTATTTAGGCTACTTGAACACCACAGTGATGTGATATTGGACTCAAATGCAGGTAGAGGTCACTTTGATGAAACTTCAGTTTTCTCCAGACAACTTAGGCTCTCCAGGACTAAGTTTTTCTTATTCCCACTGTAGTGCTAGCTTTTGTACCCTAAATATATCACGTTGCATTTTTTTTCTCCCTTTCATCAGTTTTGTAGGTCCCTTTCTCTAATCTGTCAAGGTCATACCGCACTTTATTTATACCTTTCAGAATAGGCATAATCTCACGGATGACCTTCTGCAACAGCTGAAACATTAATGAACTACTGATTCCTCTGTTCAAAACATGGAATTAAAACAGGCATCAGAACCAGTGGCCTTGAAAGAACACTTTAAATGTCTCTTCAGGTTAATGTCAAATCACTGAAAATTGTCCCCAGAAGGCAAATTTCAAGCCAGTTATTCAACAGACACCCATAAAATTTAAAGCAGATTTGTAACAAAACAGAGGTTTAAGGGAAGAACTTTCAGTATAATTAAAAAGCAATGTTTTAATGGTCAACCTCAGTTGTCATTATAAAATGTAAATTAAGCAAGATGCCAAATTGTCTGGACTATCAACTTGGCAAATATGTATATTTAAAGATAATATCCAGTATTGGGTGCAGAAAACAGGAATGCAATCTACTGCTAATAAGAATGGAAATTGGTACAACATTTCTGGAGGGTTACTGGGCTATATAAATGAAAAGCTTTAAAAGCAAACATTCTGAACCTACAATTTCACTTCTAGAAATGTACCCTAAGGAAACAATTAAGAATACTCAGAATAATTTGGTTCTAAGGATTCCCACCACAGCACAATTCATATAACACAAGACTGAAAACAATCCAGCCTTCACACAGCAGGATTGGCTAAATAAATGATGGCCCAGCCATACGAAGGAATGCCATTTCAGCCTATAATTGCTATTATAGACGTGTGTTTACTGGCTTGGAAAGTTGTCACTAAGTGAAACAGCAAGATATGTACACTATAATTCCATGTATTGTAAAAGTATTCTCCTCCCATGTGAGAAGAAAAGTCCAGAAAGAAATACACCTAAAATGTTAGCATTTGTTAGCTTTGGTGATAGGATGACATTCAAAAGCAGTTTTCACTTTCTTCTTTTAACTTATTTGCATTTTCTCATTTTCATATAATATTTATTACAATGTATAACAAAAATTGCAGGGCTTTTTTTTTTAAGTATATAGGTGAAAGAGTTCTCTCAAGTGCTTTATCAGCAGGAGCAGACTCTCTAGGTATGAGTCCATAGCTTTTAGTGAACATGCTTATTATGTGTGGAGTGATTCATATGGTCAAATCATTCTATAACAGATAAAATCTCAACAAGGATTCACTGAATGGAAACAATTTCCAAGTCTCAGAAGATGGCTGCTTTGATGATCTTGTTTCTCCAAAATTCACTGCAGGCAATAATAAAGTACTCTAACAAATTACTTCCCGTGGAGGAGCACAAGATCTCAGATTTGAGATTTAGCTCTGCTACTTATTAATGTGGAACTGAAAACCTTTCTAAGCCAGTTTCCTCAGCTATAAAACAGAGGTAAGAATCATGTCTGCTTTTACAGATCTCACTGGGTTGCTCTGAGACAAAAAAATATCCCTGTGAAAAAGATCTAGATATTAAAAGTACTTTACGAATGAGTTAAATATCCTTACCTGTTCCTTACTCAAGTGCCACGCTGTTTATGCCCGTCCATCATCTCAAGCCTCTTTTTTTGTTAATGACACCTCAATTCTCCTCTAGGGGGCATTCCTCCCCTCTTCTTGGTCTGGTAGTCTAGGGCCCTATCCTCTGGCTTCAAGACATAGTCCTGGACAATCAGACAATTGCATCCCCACTGTCCTTGGTGATTGGGTGAGAGATGGGCTCATGACCCAAACCAGACAAATGAGCCTTCATTGTGGGACCTTAAATGGAGGTACTGAGAAAGCAAAGCTCTCTTCTGCTAGAGTTGCAAAGCTGAAAGACTTATGAACCTGAAGCCACTAGATGTTGTCCATGCATTAAAGAGGAACAGCCTGCCTAAGAATAAATCGAACACAAGGAAAGGCAAAGCAAGATGGAACAAGGCAGATCCTGATACATTGTTTAAACACTTAGATCCAGCCATCCCTGGAGCTGGAAATCTACCCCAGGTCTTTCCACCTAAATTCCCCTTAATTTCACATAGGTCTATTTGAGCCTGCTTTAGTTGGGTTTCTATGGCTTCCCTCATATAATTATCTCTTTTCTTGCAGAACACTTTAATTTGCTTTTTCACTAGGAAAATTAATATGTATGTAGAGAAAATTTTATTAAGGAGCTTGAGAATGAAAGAGGTGGAGAGTAACAGCATTGTTTAGCTTAATGCTGGCTGATGGCAATTCATATTCTGTTTCTTTTTCCTTACTTTGTGGAAGCCACTCTTTTCATTTGAAATGTCACATAATCAAAATATTTTAAAGCTGGAAAAGACTTCAGCTGCTTATTCCCATGGCCTCATTTTATAGATGAAGAGAGAACAAAGTCAAGATTAGAAAATTAACCCATCCAAGGTCGTACTACTCATTATTGGTGAAGCAGAAAATCAAACCAACCTGTTTTCCTTTGGACCCCTGAGGTTCATTGCTACAGAAGGAGAAGAAAAGCATCAGTTCCATTTCTTTTTGACCCAACTAGAAATGAGATTTATACAAAAAAACTAGTTATGGTGAAATGCCACTTCTACTTCCTGTACATGGGGACAGGGGGAATAAAGCTCTCCTTTAAAGAACTTGACCTTGACATTACTGGATATATGAAAAATTGGATTATAGACTGTAAGCTTTATAACATGTTAAGTTTCTTGAACTTGGTAACTAGATTTAAGGTGGTTACATAAATGAAAATTCTTGTTCTCATGAAATGTACATGGAAATATTAAGTGTTCATATACAACCCACTCTTAAATGTTACAAATAAATAAACAGAAAGACAGATTAAATAGATGAAGAGATAGAATGATATATGGAAAATGTGGCAAAACATTAAAAGTTGTTGGATCTGGGTATCAGGGTGCAGGGAATGTTGGAGTTATCTGTATGAGATCTGTACTATTTTTACAACTATCCTGTAAATTTGAAATCATTTCAAAAGAAAAAGCTAAGAAAAAAAGATTCAACCTCTTGTAAAAGTAGAAGATTCAACCTCTTGTAAAAGTAAACGTACTCGTTTTCTCCCCAACACATACCATCAACGTACTCCCATGGCAAGAACCTAGGCCCAGAGGCATCACCCAGAGGAGACACTGATTCTCAACTCAGCTCTGCCATGCACAGCTGTGTAACCTTAGGCAAAGCACTCAACCTCCATTAGCCTCAGTTTCACCATTTGTCAAGCAAATGATTGTTGCCTTGCTAATTTCATAGACTTGTGAAGTTCAAGTGACTTGATCATAGAGAAAATTCTGTGAAAAAAAATGCTGAAAAATACTATATAAGATATAAGACATTACTGATTGTTAGCCTCTAGTAAAAACATTAAGCTGAGAGGCAACATAACAGAACAAGCCAAGTCTTTGGAGTCAGACAACCTGGGTTTAAATCGTGGTTCTTAGATTTATTAGCTGGGCATTTATCTAATCTTCCTAGGCCTTTGTTTGTTCATTGGCAAAGTAGAAACTATAATATTTACTTGAAAAGTGTCTATGAAGATTAAGTGAGATAATATACTAAAACATCTGCCAGGTGTATACTAGGTAGGCGTTTGTGTTGGTTTGAAGCTGTACATACACCAGAAAAGCAAATTCTTAAACTTAATCCATTCCTGTGGGTGTGTGATCATTGTTAAGAGGACCTTTTGATGAGGTAACTTCAGTTAAAGCACAGCCCACTTCAATCAGGATGGGTCTTAGATCCTACTACTGGAGTCCTTTAAAAGCAGAATGAAATTCAGACAGAAAGAAAGCCACAGAGGGAGCAGCCAGAAGCTGAACATCAATGGAACCCAGAAGAAAAGGGAGAAACAAGGAGATGCCACCATGTGCTTTGCCGTGTAACAAAGTAAGGGCCAAGAATTGCCAGAAGCCAGCCCCGGAACACCAAAGTCTTTAAGGAGAGAGCATAACCTTAATGATGCCTTGATTTGGACTTTTTCCCAGCCTCAGACCATGAGTGTATAAATTCCCATAGTTTAATCCATATCATTGCATGGTGTTTTCTTTAGCAGCCAAGGAGACAAAAACAGTTCCAATAATATTATTAAATTGTCATTTAATAATGACAATGTCTTGGGCGGGCCATGATGGCTCAGCAGGCAGAGTTCTCGCCTGGGTTCAATTCCCGGTCCCTGCCCATGTGAAAAAAAAAATTAATGACAATGTCTTTATTAAAAGGGCTCTGATCAGGGATTGGCGTGTCTCCAGCATGGGTTTCAACAATGTCCATACGGCTGCATGAAGTTGTCAGTGTCTCTAATGGATATTAGGATGGCAATTAGCACAGTCCCTCTTACCTCTGGACGTACTCCTCACCCAGGCAGGTTCCTTCTCATCCCATCCAATCTAAGGAACAAACCCTAAGAGATGATCAACCTTGTTTCCTCCAGAGAACTACTAGATAGGAGCCTCTGAAATTAGGGTGTTGGGGCAGAAGAGGGCAGTAAGAAGTGACCCACAACTGTCTTTTCTGGCCTGCCTCCCCAAACAAATTAACATATTCACTGTCAGCCTAACACCTTAAACATTTTCTTGTCTTTGTCGTGTCATAATAGTCTAATTCAGAAAAGAGAAACAGTAATGACTAGCTTGATTTCAAGACTACTGCTAGCATTAGAGATGTCTCCTCTGGGCAGATGAATTACACAGAGGCACTCCTTCCACCCAGCCCATGGCAAGGGAATAGAACTTAGGATAGACATCAACCCCACTCGCCTGCCCAGCATAATCATCTGTGGTGGTCCTATTCCTTTGGTCAAAAAGTAGGCCTCTCAGAGGCTATACCTTAAGAGTTAAGTCATGAAGGATAAATACAAAGTCACTGGATAGTATGGATGGAGAAGAACATTCCAGGAGGATAGAAGGAGGAACAGAAGTAAAGGCATCACAGGTTTATGGAATAGGTCAGAGTCACTATTAGTGAGGCTGATTCTAGATCCAGTTCCATTGAATAGAAGCTATGTGACCTTGGGCAAAGCACCTAACTCCTCTGTGTGTCAGTTCCTGTGCCAAGCAGGGATGACAAGCTAATGAACTATTTGGATGCCTGTTAGAAAGGGGAAGGAGATAAGGCCAGGGCGGGGAAGGAGAGAGGGAGGCTGGGACCAGACTGTCAAAAGCTTTCTGCTAGGCTAAGAAGTTTAGTCTTTATTCTGTGGGTACTGGAATAAAGTTTTGTTTTGTTTTTTAAGAAGAAGATAGACATCAGGGTTTTTTTTCCCACATTGGGGATAGCATGGACAATATAACTGACCCTAGGAAAAGTAAGGGCCTAGTTGGGGCAAGGAGACCAGTCAGAAGACAAGCAACAACAGGACAAAAACACCTGTCCTTCCTGGTACCTCCTCGGCACTTCTCGCCCCTTCTTCTTGTATAACACTTAGTGCCCCCATCTCACAGCCATTCAGCTGTGTATATCAGGGTGGGGAAAGACTTACCTTGTGGGGTTGGGGTGATGACTGAAAATAATGTATGCAAATTACATAGCTTGTACTTGATGAATAGCTATTTTTATTTTAACAAGATCTAGAGAAGCCAGTAGGAAAAGAAGAGACAAAGTGAGAGAAAAAGAAGGGGAAATGAATCTGGGTGGGGGGTGGGGTGGGGATACAAATCTAAGCTAATAAAAGCTGGGACCATTCCACTGTGATCCTAAGAAAGGTCCTAGGCATACAGCTATCGTTTTCTTGACCATGTTCTCTGAGTGACTGCTTACCTTAGACTAGAATCACAATAATCTGGACAAGAGGAAAAGCCCAGAAAGACACAAATACATAAAATTATCTAACACAAGATAAAAGTGGCATTTTTTTTCAATGTTGAGAGGATAGATTTATTAATGGATGCTTCTGTAGCATTTATTCCCTCATCTCGTCCCTCTCAGAGAGTCTGTTCTATACCACTCTCTATACTCGCAGGTTCCTTTACTTGTTCCCTCCTCCATCCCTGTGGGCCTAGGGAGGTTGAGCACTATAGAGACAGTAAGAGCTCATTTATGGCTTGCCCTGAGTTTCTGTGAGATTCACCTATACCTGCCCATGCCCTTGGAAATTAGTTGTTCTAGGAATAAAGCCTCCTTATAAACAAATTATCCTAATTGGATGTATCTTCTGTTTCTGTGTAGGATGCTGACTGATACAGTTTTTGACTTAGCAACTTTCTTCTAAAAATTTATCCTTAGGAAACAATCAGAGAAGTACAAAAATATATAATGATATTTGTTGGCAGCATTAAAACAAGAAACAATCTCAATATTCAATAATAGGAAAATCATATATATATATAATTTAATATATATGATGATCCACATGAAATATGTCATCACTAAAAATCAGGTTATAAAAGAATATTTTAATGACATGGAAATATATTTATCAAATACTTTAATGAAAACAGTATGTCCAATATGATTCCAATTTTGCATATAAAATGACTAGTATATACTGCAAAATGTTAACAGTAATTATCTTTAAGTTGTAAGATTTTAGGTGATTTTTATTTTCCTCTTTGTACTGTTTTTGTATTTTCTGATTTTCCACTATATCATGTATTATTTTTTAATTAGAACAAATAAATCCAAATTTGTATTTTAAAAAGAAAAAGTATGATCAAATTCTGTGAACCACCACTACCACACACATATGTTTGTAGACACACACACACCAATTCAACAGTTCAGCATTTAAAAATGGGCTCCTGCTAGCCATGACCATTTCTATAGCTGCTATGGATAGAAGTATTGCCAGCATGCTCTGGTACATCTGCAACGAGCCCCAGGGCTGCAGGCATTCCAGCTCTGAGTCCCAGGCCTTGGGCCTCAGACTTGCTATGGGATACAGATGTTCATCAGCCATCGAGAAAGCCATGCTCTGTAATTCCAGAAATCAGCTCGGGGACATAAGTGAGAGAAGGGCAATTAGAACACCTTGCTTGATTGGGGATTATATAGACTCAAAGGGGAACACAAAATCAGCCTACCTCTTGGGACCCTTCAATAGAGACAGTGTAGCACCATAAGGAAAAAACCCTACGACAGACCTAGGTTTAAATCATGACTGAACATCCTAACAGTTCTGCGATCTCAGGCAAGCTTTTTAACCTCTTTAATTTCAGTTTTCTAATGTTTCAAATGGGGCCACCATTAACTTATCTCACAAGCTACATGGATTATATTTAATTATATGAGTACAGAGTAAGTGCTTATAAATAGCAATTAATATTAAAGAGAAAAGGGCCTCTTGGGTTAACAGATACTCAGAGCTTTGGCTTTGGTGTGTAGGTGTACAGTAGTATGGTAAAAATTGTAGAAAGCAGAGTGATTTCAATCAAAGAAATGGTCATTTGGCATTCGCCTAGACTGTCTCATGCTCAGCTGGCAATCAACACATACTCCTTATGTAAGAAGAGCTACCTGCAGTGGGTCCCAGGTCCAGGCTTGAGTCATTCAGCTCCTCTTCCTCTTCCCAGAAATACTGGGGTGGTTGCAGAATCCGGGACTCCTCACTCTCTTCACTGGGGAAGCCTGAGCCAGGGGCTCCTAGGCTAGCCCCTAATCCCATGGCCTCACTGGGCTCCTCTGAGTCCAGAGGCTCCAGGCCAGTGGGCAGCAGAAGGTCTATCAGGGAGGTGGAGGTGAGGCCCTCTGGGCCAGGCTCATCAGACCCAGCTGCACATACACCCAGGGATATTCCTGTGCAGACACAAAAGCCCAACAGTTAGAAAAGACAGGAGAGGACAAGGGTTGGGGATCAGAAAGGCATCCAATTAAGCCATTTCTCTAACAACAGAGGACTCAGGGATTTGTTTGGGGGCTTTGATGCTCACTCCTTAAACACCCAGAGGCTGCAAGGGGATTCTGAGATGTTCTTTTCATTTCAAAAAGGCCAAACTGCATAGTCCTTCCTGTGGCAGGAGCAATGGGAAGACATGCAGGAGATAGTGAGGATTGAATGGAATCAGCATTCCACTGGCCATTTGCTCACTCAGACAACATCTACTGAATACCCATTCTTTGCCAGTACTGTGTGTGCTGGTTTGAAATTGTTGTGTACCCCAGAAGAACCATGTTCTTTAATCCTGATTGAATACTGTAGGGTGAGATCTTTTTGATAAAGTTGTTTCCATGGAGATGTGACCTACCCACAAATGACCTTTAGATTAGGTGGTTTCTATGGAGATGCATCTCTACTCATTCAAGGAGGATCTTTCTCCACCTATTGGGGTCCTTTAAGAGGGAAACATTTTGGAAAATGCTTCAGAGCTGACACAGACAGAGACGGTTAGAGATGTAGAAAGAAAACACCCTCAGGGAAGTCGTTTGAAATGAGAAGCCGGAAGAGAAAGTTAGCTGACTTCGCCATGTGTCTTTCCAGCTGACAAAGAAACCCCAAATGTTATCAGCCCTTTCTTGAATCAAGGTATCTTCCTTCGGATGCCTTAGTTTGGATATTTTTTTGGCCTTAGAACTGTAAACCTGTAACTTAACAAATTCCCTTTATAAAAGCCAACCCATTTCTGGTATATTGCATTTTCGACAGCATCGGCAAACAAATACTGTGCTGGGTGCTGCAAATACAAATACAAATGAAGATAGGGTCCCTGCTTTTAAGGACCCAGCTTCCTGTGCAGACCCTGTTTCAGGACTTTAATCCTATGCTGAAGGGTGATGAACTGTGTTAAGAACATGATCTGCATTTCAACAATATGGCATTTGAATATATTCTTTAAAAAAAAACACGTGC
>PVIY010059526.1:0-12011 GCA_004026745.1 Myrmecophaga tridactyla | reverse complement strand
TGGAACTATTAAACCTTACCATCAGGGAATCCCCTGATACTGTGTCAAACTTTAGGGACACCCAAATCAATAGGCCATGCCCTCGATTATGAGGCTTATTCTTGTGAAGCTTATGTAGGTAGAGGAGAAGCTTAGACTACCTATAGGCATGCCTAAGAGTTACTTCTGGAGGACCTCTGTTGTTGCTCAGACGTGGCTTCAGTCTCTCTCAGCCCAACTCTGCAAGTGAAATCATTGCCCTCCCCGCTACGTGGGACATGACATCCAGGGGTGAAAGTCTCCCTGGTGACGTGGGAGATAACTCTCAGGGATGAATCCAGACCTGGCACTGTGGGATCAACAATTACATGGTGACCAAAAGGGGGGAAAGTATGTAATTAATAAATAACAGTGGCAGAGAGAGTTCAAATAGAGTTGAGAGGCTACTCTGGAGGTTGCTGTTACAAAAGCTTCAGGTAGACTTTGCTACGTAACATAACCTGCCAAACCCCAACCAGGACCATTCCAGCTAATCCTAAGGAAACCTTAGGGCAATATATAAGATTCTACAAGGGTTCCAGGCACTATAGTAACTTGCCGGAAATCTACAACCTCCAGATGGGTCCCTGGTCCAGATAAGTCCTGAAACCTAGACCAGCCTCTCTAGGACATCAGATTGTTCCATCTCCCTACCTCGTATTAGTGACAGACCCTTCCAACATCAAAAATTTAGAATTGCCATAGCCCAAACACCCCTAACGAGAGGGATGGAAAGATTAAAGGTGATGGTGGAAGTATACAGAGAACATAGGACTTAATAAATGAATATGAATGCTGAATCATTAAACTGATATCTCTTTTAGTCTCCAGTATCTTAGGGCAGCTATAAGTAAAAACCTAAAATTGCGAAACCGTAGCCCATGTCAAAGTCTGAAATATGTTCTACAACTAATTGTGGTGCTGTGCTTTGAAATTTATAGCTTTTTTTGTATATATGTTATTTTTCCCAAAAAAAGAAGGCAAAGAAGTCAACTGTGAAAATAAAATATTTAAGCCCTCTCTAGCCTCCTATATTCTGGAGCAGCTAGAAGGAAAAATCTGAGAGGATCATATGGTAGCCCATGACAAATTCTGGGATCTGTCCTGTAACTACTCATTGAGGAGTGCTTTGAAAACTATTGCCTTTTTATTGCTTTGAAAACTATTGCCTTTTTATTTCTTTGCTTTGTATATATGTTATACTACATGATAAAAAAAGTTAAAAATAAAAAAAAGAATGAGAAATTAAAAATTAATTTGTTTACAGATAAACAAAAGCCGAAAAAGTGCATTCCATGAAGAGTTGCCCCACAAGAACTACTAAAGGGAGTCCTTCATGAGGACTCTAGATAGTAAGTCAAAGCATTAGAAGAAATAAAAAAAAATGGGTAAGGATGAATATATTGGTAATCTGAAAACCCTGTATTTTGGCACTTGCAGTTTGCTTAATAGAAAAATGAATAAAAATATTTTAAAAATATAAAAAAATCATATACTGTGTCCTGGTTTGAAAGTGTTATATACCCCAGATTCAATATTGTAGGGTGGGACCCTTTGACTAGATTGTTTCCAAGGAGATATAATCCACTCAATTGTGAGTGTGATCCTTTGATTAAATAGAGCTGTCACTCTGCCCATTTAAGGTGTGTCTTGATTAGTTTACTGGAGTCCTTTAAAAGGAGAACCATTTCAGAGAGAGCTCAGATTCAACACAAGACCCAGACTTTTGGAGATGTGGAAAGTAAAGGCCCCTAGGGAAGCTGTTTGAAACCAGAAGCCAAAGACTCCAGCAGATGCCAGCCATGTACCTTCCCCACTGACAGAGGTGCTTTGTGCCCATGGGTCTTTCTCGAGTCAAGGTAGCTTTTCATGTATGCCTTAGTTTGGACATTTTATAGCCTTAGAATTGTAAACTTATAACATAGTAAATTCCTTTTTAAAAAGCAGTTTCTTTTCTTGTATATTGCATTCTGGCAGCTTTAGCAAACCAATACAGTGGGCACACAATTTATTAACATGCAATTAGAAACAATAACAATGTGAAAGGAAAGGGACCTAGATATACAGGAGAGTTTACTGTATACTGTATACTACTGAAACTTGGTTGGTATTAGCCAAACTAGGTTATTAGTAGTTTAAAATGTTGATGAAAATTAAAAAGGCAACTGCTAATAAAATAATTTTTAAAATATACAAAGAAAAGGAAAGAAGAAGGGAATTAAAAGGTTACAAATCAAAAAAAGCAACTAAATACAAATGAAGGCCATAATAGAGTAATTGAATAACAAAAAGTATATGGCATACAGAAAACAAATAGTTAAAAAACAGAAATAAATTCTTCCTTCTTGGCTATTACCTTAAATATCAAGGGATTAAACTTCCCTGTTAAAAGGCAGAAATTGGAAGACTGAATGAAAAAGCATGATCCATCTATACGCTGTGTCTAAGAAACCCATTTTAGGTACAAAGATACAAATAAGTTAAACGTAAAAGGGTGGAAACAGATATTCCATGCAAAAACTAATCAAAAGAGAGCCATAGTGACTATGTTATTATTAGACAAAATAGACTTTAAGTCAACAATAAAAAGACAAACAACTTAATTAAAACCTGGGCAAAAGACTTGAATGGACATTTCTCCAGAGAGGAAATATAAATGGCTACAAAGCAAATGAAAAGATGCTTAACACCACTGAGTATTAGGAAAATGCAAATCAAGACCACAATGAGATACTATGTCATTGCTGGTGGCAACTGAAAATGGTACAGCTGCTGTGGATGACAGTTTGGCAGTTCCTCAGGAAGCTAAGGATCTAATTACCATATAACCCACCAATCTCACTACTAGGTATAAATCCAGAAGCATTGAAAGCAGAGACTCAAACAGATATTTGTACATGGATGTTCCTAGTGGCATATTCACAATTGCCAAAAGATGGAAGCAACCCAAGTGTCCATCAACAGATAAATGGATAAACGATATGTAGTACACACACACACACAGGAATATTATTTACCCATAAAAAGGAATGAAGTCCCAATACATGCAACGACATGGATGAACCCTGAGGACATTATGCTGAGTGAAACGGCCAGACACAAAGGACAAATATTGTATGATCTCACTGATACAAAGTAATTATAATAAGCAAAGTCATAGGGTTAGTATCTAGAATCCAGGTTTTCAGGGGATAGTCTGGGGTTAGAAAATGGAGAGATGATGCTTAATTTGTACAGAATTTCTGTTTAGGTTGATTGTAAAAGTTTCGAAATGGATTGTGGTGATAGAAGTACATTATTGTGAGTGTAGTTAACAGCACTGAATTATATAGGTAAATGTAGTTAAAAGGGGAAACTCTGGGGGATATATGTTACTAGAGTAAAAATGAAAAGATAAAGCATAGGACTGTTTAAGAGAGTGAACCCTATTGTAGTCAACGGACTATAGCTTATAATACAAGTATAAGAATGTTCTTTCGTTAATTATAACAAATGTATGACACTGATACAAGGTGTTAATAATAGGATGGTATATGGCAAAAATACAATGAATATAAATGATAGTTAATAATACCATCTTAATCTTTCATCAATTGTAACAAAGGTAACTACTGTTAAAAAACAGTACAATTACAAAAAAGTGCTATATAAATGATAGTTAATAATATCTTAATAATCTTTCATCAGTTGTAGCAAAGATAACTACTGTTAAAAAATAGTACAATTATAAAAAAATGCTATCACCAATTGTAACAAATGTTCCATACCAACAAAAGGAGTTGGTGGTGTGGTGTGTGGGCATACTGTATTTGATAAATGATTGTTCTGTAAACTCACAACTTCCCAAATAAAAAAAATTAAGAAAAGATTAAAAAGATAAATAAGGATATTATATATTGATGAAAGGGTCAATCTAGGAAGAAGATATAACAATTATAATCACATAAAATGGAACACCAAAATATACAAAGGAAAAATAGAACTGAAGGAAAAAATTGTTCTATAATAATAATTGGAGAATTCAATACATCATCTATAATACTTGATAGAACAACTTAAGAGAAGATCAACAAGAAAATAGAGAACTGGAGTAATTAACCATTTAGACCCAATGGACATATATAGAACACTCTATACAACCACAGAAGAATACACATTCTTTTCAACTGCACATGTAACATTTTCCAGAAGAAACCACATTAGGGCACAAATAAAACCTTAATACATTTAAAAATACTGAAATCATACAAAGAATCTTTCAGATCACAGTGGAATATATCTAGAAATCAATAGTATTGACTGAAATAAACCAGACACAAAATAGCAAATATAGTATGATTTCTCTTATATAAAATATTTAAAATAAGCAAATACATAGCGATAGAAAGCAGAATAGTGATTATCAGCAGTGTGGGGAGGGAGAAATGGAGAGTTATTATTGAGTGTGAATTTTAGTTGGGGATGATGAAAATAGCCTGGAAAGAGATAGTGGTGTAAGTTACACAGTATTATCAATGTACTTAATGTCAAAGAATTCTCCACTTAAAATGGTTAAAATTACAGTTAGGTTTTACCATAATTAAAAATAAAAAGGTAAAGAAAAAAAAAGGGCCCACTGGAGCAGATGATCCCTGTACACAAATAACCATATGGCAAAGGGGAAAGTGATAAGTCTACAGCATATGGTAAGAGTTCCTACTCTTAAAGTGTTGTGGGCTTTCAGGTGGGGAGGAAGTTATATCTGGTTAGGTGGGTATCAAGTAAAGTTCATGAAAGAAGAAGGACTGAAAACAAGTACTTGAAGAATGTGCCTGTTCTGGTTGTATAGAAATGGAAGTTAGAGAAATGGATTCCAAGAACAATGTACGCATAGATGCAGAATGGGAAAGTCAGGGTATATGTATGAGTAAAGTTTGTATGGAACCTTGGCTGAGTGAAGAAGAAATGTTTTAAGTTTGGAAAGGTGTTTGAGTCCAGGTTATAAAGATCCTTGAATGAAAGGCATTGAGGAGCCTTCAATAATTACCACTGGCTTAGGAACACAGAATGAACGTAAAACATACAGTCCTAAAATTTCAATAGTATCTGGAAAAGGAGACGGACCCTCTTCCTGAAGACTTTTTTTTTTAAGTTATAAAGAGTAAGAGAATTGTTATACTTATGGGTTTAGAATTTAAAGACAGAGGTTATTTGGGATACCAAAAACAAACTTTACTGACCTTTCATGAAAGAAAGAGAGAAGGAAAGAAAGAGAGAAGGGGGAAAGGAGGGAGGGAGGTAGGAAGGGAGAGGAAAGAGATGTTATAGGCTTCTAAAAACAGACCACAAAAGTTTTGTTGAAAGTCTTTTACCGTAATTTAAATATACGAAATTTTTTGGGGGGGGGCAGTGCATGGTCCAGGTATCGAACCTGGGTCTTCTACATGGAATGTAATTTAAATATATGCAATTTTAAATGTATTTTCCTAGAGTTAAAATTTTTAATTATAAAATTCAATAGAATGCCTTAACTCTATTTCTTTGGACTCACCAACCATCCCGTGTCAAAGTGAGAGGTTGTATTTATGCTACACGTACACTGAGGTTGTTGCCCAGTAGCTGATTTATAGTGGCATTGTACTCAACTGAAACACCATGATTCCCAGCCTCCCTTTCAGCTAGTTGTGCCTTGTCATTAAGTTTTTTTTTTTTTTTTTATTTGCATATGGGCAGGAGGCACCATGGATCGAACTCCAGACCTCCAGCACGGCAGGTCGGAGCTCTGCCTGCTGAGCCACGGCAGCCTCCCGTCATTAAGTTTTTGTCAATGAAATCTAAGCAGATGGGTTTTTTGGGTGTGATTTCTAAATAAGTGCGTGTTGAAGGTGGTGGTAATTTTTTGCCCCTTCCAGGAAAATGAATGGTTATACTGGAATCCCAAAGGACATAAGATCTTTGCTAATTTATTCAGTGTCTTTCCATAGAATAGAAAAGGAGCCCCACCCTTGCAGATGAATTAGAAACAGTCCTGCCACTGGGCAGATGCATTCTCTCCGAGTAGAGAGTCCCCAGTCAGTTCTTGACTTTGTATAGAACTAGCACAACCAAATGGGGTAGCACTGACTGCATACTGAGCCATGAGGCAGGACTGGAAGCCATATTCTAAAAATAGCAAAGACAAAGACAGGAGTTGCATCCCTACTCATCGTAATATAACATATCAGCCCTGAATTGACTGCTTTCAGACTTCTTCTATGTGGGAGAAAAAGAAACTTTAAGTTCCTGTTATTTCCGATTTCCTTTACCAGCAGATAATTGCTAGTAAATTAAGACCACAAGATAGGATTTACAAAGTGCTATCATGAGTTAATTAAGCAAAGAATTGAGAATCATGTATTACTCTGATGTCCTAGGGATAAAGATGGAGCTTACAGTCGAGGATATGAAAGACAGATGTGTACATAATCAGATAATTACAGTGTACTGTGATATGGTTGTGCAGTTTGCATACTGCACACAGGCATCTGGCCAAAAGGTGAGTGGGGTCTGTGCTTTGACAGACTGCATCCACCCAGAGGGGAAACTCTTCTAATTCATCTGAACAGATGGGGTGCCTTTCTTATTGTAATAGAGGTGGGTACAGTGTACTAAAGGAGTACATAGTAGGGCTTTTAGAGAAGGCTTTCCAGAGGAAATGTTGCTTGAGCAAAAATTTGAAGGATGATTTCCAGGAGGACAAAATGGAAAGGAGCATACCATGCTAAGGAAATAGCATGTTTTATTGCCAAATAACAAGTAGTTCATTAAAGGGAGGAATGAGAGGATGATGGTTAAGTGGATGTAGGAGGTAGCTGTAAGAGAGAGGCAAATCATTAAGAAACATGTATGCTTGTGAAACTCTCGGTTTTATTGTATCAATTATGGGGACATGTTGAAGGATTTTAAGGGGTAAAGTAATATGAACATAATATGTTTTAGGAGGAAGTTAGGATTATACTTAGTAGAGATACAAATTAATATACAAAGTACAAAATTTAGGTATGTGACAGGTTGACTTAAGACATTGGTAATGCATCAGTACAGAGAAGAGGGAATAGATTAAAGAAAATGTCTAAGATGTAGAACTGGTAGATCTTAATGAGGGGGTAGAGAAAAGTTAATCCATAATATAAAAGGATTCTGTACTGGGTGACCATTTAGTGATTACAGGACCATTAGCATGGTGCTCCTAAATTTAATGAGAAAGAGTCATTCAATGCCAGGAACAGATTTTAGAGGAGAGACAATGAGCTCACTTTTAGACATACTGAGCTCAAAATATGGGTATAAATTATCCAGGGGGAAATATCCAGGGAGAAATTGGCAATATAGATCTGAATGTGTGGAAAGAACTCTGGACTGAGGATGTAAATTTGGAGTCCTAAGCAACATAAGACTCAAAGAGTGTGTTTGGGTTCAAAATGAAAAATTTTTGAGGGGCTCAAAGAGGAAAAGGCATTTTTAAGGCTTCTATGTCACCAAATATCTCCCCACTTGCAGCTGGTGTCTGAAATTACCATTGTTGGTGCTGTATTTTTTTTCAGTTAAGGTCGCATTTCTAAGTAATTGCCTTTTAAAAATCCCTTTGGGAGCCATAAACAGATGACAGAGTAGTATAATGAAGAGAATAACTTAACTAGGTATCTAGAGACCAGTTTCTAACATTGACTTGGCCTTTGACTTGCCTGGGTGATGTTCAGCAAGTCATTTTATCTCAAGTTACTCTTTCAGAAAATGAGGAAGTAGGACTAGGTGATCTTTAAAATTTGGTAGATGAGTATTCCACAAATGTTAATGTCTTTAGTTCAGTGATTTTCAAACTTATTTTAGTAGCAGTTAGCCTTCTCTGAAGAACTCTCATGCAGAAATACAACGTATTAGGATGTTTTGGTTACTGAGATCCAATGCAAATTATTTTAAATGTTGAAGAGAATACACTAGGTTAATTTAACTATACACTATATGGAAAAAGTTCAGCTGGACTTCAGGGATAACTGGAACCAGAGACTGGAGCACTGTCAGGACTTGTTTTCTATACTTCTCATCTCTGTGGCTGGCTTCATTCTATAAAAGGCAGTATGTGGCCATTAGCCACTCAGACTTCCTTCTTGGGTATATACCACTACTGTGGAATGGCCTTTCTTCCCTTAGTTCTCCCTGAATGCATCCTGGGGAAGAATTCTGCTTGCTTCAGGTTGAGTCAATTTGCCCACCTTTACCTAAGAAGCTGGGGGACTCTTGTGGGCCACAGTTACCATTAGCATCACTTATTTATGGTACAGGGAAGAATAGTTTCCCCAAAAAAGGGAGCATTGTCCACAAAAAAGGGAAGGTTACTTGGCTGAGAAATCAATGGCCAATATGTAAAACAAAAGATATTCTAGTTGAGGACCCACCTACTTGTTCTCTGTGTACTCGAGTTGTCTACTGAAACATACCTGCCAGACCCTTAGAGTACAGCAGTAAAACTGATTTTATTGATTGGACGGCATGCCAGTTATCTCCAAGTCCTTGGTAAATTGAGGCACTGGTTATATATTGTTGTTGTTGGTCGCGGCGGTGCTTGCCTAGTAGAAAATTTCTGGAATATAAAGAAATACTAGAGACAGTGATAAAGTTGGGGTGGAGATTCAGAATATTCAGGGATCAAGAAACTTGAGAAGGGGTGTGCAGAGATGAACTTTGCACAATAATACCAATGGTGGAAAATGTTTGTCTTTGGCTAAGGTAGTTCCTTATATCACCCATGGTTGTTCTAGGGTAAAGAACAAAGGGGAGGATGATGGAAAGAGAGTGTTGATAGACACAGAGAGCAGAGGCAATCAGTAAAGCCACCTTCTTTGGATGAAAACATCTATGGTAGATATCTTCTTATATCTAATCTTAATAAAAATTATATCTGACAAACATGAATAATTCTAATGAAAATCTTATTTGAAAAGATACCCAAAACAGGTTGCTTTTTTGTTCTAAACCTTGATCTACTAAAAAATGCTGGTTTTTTTAATGGCTAAAGTGCTACTCTTTTGTTGTTGTTGCTGGTATTTGTCTTTTGATTGGAGTCTTATGAGGGAGTCATTTTTGATAACAACAATAATTTAATTTCTCAGCTAATACAATTTGTCTGGTGCCAACTATTTAAAAACGAGAAAAACAGCAATCTGTTTTACAGACGATGCAGTTATACTAGTTAATATATGTACTGTTTTCCTTCTGTTTACAGTGAGTCAATCTGTTTGTTACAGTATAAAGGGAATATCCCTGAGAGTGGGATACTGTTTAAATTATATTCAGTTGGCCTTTTTAACAGTAAAATCCATTTTTCTTAACTCTTAATATGAACAGATTTATATTGTTTTGGAGTGTATCTCTTTACTTCAACATTTGGTAGTATTTCTCTTTGGGGAGGAGAGTTTGTGTAACAAGGAGAAAGGCTGTGGCAAGATGCCATTAAGGCAGGTTAACCATTCCGGATCCTGAAATGACCTGTTTGGCTTTGTTGCTGACAAAGTCCAAGATAATTATTCATTTTTATAGTGTACACTCAAGATAGTTGGGATCCAGTGAGACTTTTTCCTGGATTAAAGCCATTTTGACACCTTTTACAGAAGTTGGCACAGTCTGGTGTTGCTAGGGAGGGAAATGGAAACTTAACTTTCATGGAAAACAAAGTAAACAAAGTCAGAGGCCTTATCTGTCCTGACGGGCTTCTTCAATCACTCACACTTTCTGGTGAAAAAGATGAAAGTGCTGGAATTGTTCTTCTGCAGTGGTGGACTCTTTTTATAGCATTTCAGTTCTGGTTCAATGATTTGCATTTCACCGCACCTTTTTTTCCCAAGGGATGAAGGCATTTTACATTCAATAACAGGGCCCGAGATTAACTGCAGCCACGACAACGTGCTTGGTGTGCTAAATAACACTCTTGTGGGAAAAACTATTGAATACTATTAATATACCCTTGACCAACAATGGTTAATACACAAGCTTGAAGCATGCATCCAGAGACTGAAATTGTGCAAAACTGCAACATCAGTATCTGCCCCTAGAGCCAGTGTAGCTTTATTGGACCTGCTAGTTGCAAAAGTAGAAGCTGACGCACAAAAGCAAAATTAAGCCCCAGGAAACTAAAATGTCAACATCACATCCACCAAGTAAACCTTAGTATTTCTAGTCTACATTTTAATATCTTCATTCTGTAGCGGCCACTGGTAAAACTGCCAAATAAAGGTAATTCTATCGCGAGAAAGGAAAATTAGAAAGTGGGACGGGATTATCGCAGAGCGTCACAGGTTCTTTGATTTACCTTTCACTACACAACTCACATATGTTCCACATTTTGAAAAAGCCTACTAATGAGGTAAGAAGCATTTTCTTCCATCACCTCACCTGGTGTCTCATTAGCCACCCAGGCCAACGCTTGGCTCCGCCGTCAGGCCGCCCTAGGTGAGCGCGCAGCGCTGAGTCCAGTCAACAATACCGGACGAGGCAGTTTCGTCAAGATGACTTTGTGTTTGCTTGCTTTTGACAGCCCACCAACCTTCCCAGCTCTGCTTGTCACTCAAGCCAAGAAAACAGAAAGAAAACTGCAAGCGTCAAAGAGAAAAGGGGAAAGATCCCAGCCCACCACAGGCGCACGCGCAGCACAGTAGTACACAGTACTCAAGGGGCGGGGCCAAGACGCGGCGCTGGAGCTCCGCCCCGGCGCTGCTCCGCCTCCTTCCCCTCACCCCACCCCTCAGCGCAGGGGAGTGACTGACTCCCGCCATCCCCTCCACGTCAATCAACCCTCCTCCTTCTCGCACTCTCTGCACCTTGTTATTAATCTCAATACCGATATCGCCCGGACGCCTCTCCCCCGGCCCTCGGGGGTGCGAACGTCTGCGAGCGAGGGCGAAGGCACCGAAAGCTGGCGTCTCTGTACAGCAGGCTCGGCCTCAGAAGCAGCAGGCGCAGCAGCAACCCCCGCAGCGGCTGTAGCTCCAGCGCCAGGAGGCCAAGGCCAAGGCCAGGCTCTGCGCGGCTCCTGGAGTAACAGCGGCGGCTCCAGCGACTGGGGGGGGGGCGCACTTTTCTCCGGCGGGGCCTTTCTCGTCGGCGGCCGCAGGGCCCCTCCTGCGCGCCCAGAGTCAACCTCCTTGAAGCCCGACGGCCCGGCCTTCATCCCCTTCCCGGTCCCGGGATTTGTCTCCTTCTCGCCTCCTTCAGCCGTCCGCCTAGCCGTCGCCTCTGCTGTTCCCCGGGCGGCCCGGCCCGCCTGCCCCGCGTCCCCTCCGGCCGGTGCCTCTCTCCCCGGCGGGCTGCCTGCATGTCTTTGCTGCCCTCAGCCCCGCCGCCACCGCCGCCGCCGCCTCCCCCGCCGCCGCAGCACCAGCACCAGCCGCCTCGTCGCCGCCGCCGCCGCCGCCGCCCGGACCCCGGCGCGCTGAATGCAGGTGAGGACCGGGCACAGGCCCTTCGGCGACCCCAGGCTCGGGCGCCCTGTGCACCCTCCCGCTCGCGAGCCCGGGCCCTGCCTGCCGGGATAGCTTCCTATGGGCGGGCGGGAGAGAGGCCCGCCCGTGGGTGTTTGTGTTTGCGTCTGCGGCCGCGGCTCTGGAGGGGAAGCATCTGTGCGAGCCTGGTGTATGTGCGCGCGCGCGTTTGTGTGTGTTTCCCCCGCCACGGGGAAATGGCTGCTGTTGCTCCTTCTGGGCCAGAGGAAGAGAATGAGGTAGAATGTTTTTGAAGGAGTAGGATCGCGGGTGTTAAGAAGAGAGAGCGCGTTCTCGGGCAAATGAGATGGGAGTGGGACAAATGTGTGTGTGGTGTTCGAGTTGGACCCTGGCGGGCGGGGAGGAGGTCCAAGGACCCACCGCGAGTGGGTGTGTGTCGGGTGACTGGAGAGGGCGGATGAGGCTGACCCGCGTCTCAGTCCGGAGGCGAGAGGAGGTTCCGGGTTGAGTGTGAGTGTGTGTGGGGGTGGGGGGGGGTGG
>PVIY010059525.1:0-12013 GCA_004026745.1 Myrmecophaga tridactyla | reverse complement strand
GAGAAACAACAGTGATACCATTGAACTGGAAGTTAAGATTGCCACCTGGTCACTTTGGGCTACTTATGCCTCTGGATCAACAAGCCAAGAAGGGGATTACATTATTGTCTGGGGTAATTGACCCTGACTATCAGAAGGAAGTAGGACTGCAACTACATAATGGAGGTAAAGAAGAGTTTTCTTGGAATACAGGAGATCCCCTAGGGCATCTATTAGTACTACCATGCCCTGTGATTAAAATCAATGGAAAACATGCAGGGCAAACATCATTGGATTTCAAAGTCTAAAAGTCATTTATCCTTCAGCTTTAGAAAGTGGCAGTCCTACCCTTTCCAAGGGCCTATGCAGTGGCCTGCCTCTTTCCAAATCAACTTTGGAGAACATTGAGGAGACCACCTTTTTCTCAGCTCCACTCTCTCCAGGCATTGGGGAGAATGACAAAAAGAAGAAGAGAAAGGTTGCAGATAAATAAGATCAGAAATAGAAGAGGAGACATAACCACTGACCCCACTCCTGGTACCAAATCTGTTCTAGTTTGCTAGCTGCCGGAATGCAACACACCAGAGACAGATTAGCTTTTAATTAAAGGACATGTGCTCATGCCCACAGCAACAGAACTAGGTGCCTTCACCTGGCCAAGTTGACAACTGAATCTAACTACCACACTGGGTCTATCTTGTCCTGGGCTTGTGCTTGTTATTTATTTTTTTTTTTACATGGACAGGCACTGGGAACCGAACCCAGGTCCTCTGGCATGGCAGGCAAGCATTCTTGCCTGCTGAGCCACCATGGACTTTGTGCTTGTTATTTGTTTTGGAGTTCCCTTGTTTACAAGAGTGTGAATGTCCCCCTCTGTTTTCAAGGAGTCAGATCTCCTTCTCCCAGGTGTTTAAACAGGCAGGACTTTGCCCCAGACTGTCTGCCTCTATAGTTTCTTATACTCCTTCTGTTGTCTCAAGCTGCTTTCAGCTGGAGGGCAAATTTTGGTTGGGGGTGGGTATATGGAGAGGAATTTCCAAAGTCAGTCTTTCCTGGCCAAAACAGGGTCAGGGGCCCATGAAAGGGCCACAGACTGGCTCCAAAGTGCTCTGAGGGAGGAGATCAGGAGGGTTGCTAAGTGCTTCTTCCATGGCTTCCCAAAGCTGAGCTTTCTTGGTCTGCCTAGCAAATGTAGCCCTTCAACTATTCCCTGCAGCCCTGAAGTACCACAGTGTCTTTAAGTCTCCTCTATCATGGCCTTTGTCCTGGGTGGATTAGACCCAGGCCCCCACTGATATGAAGTCACTAATCAAAACCAGGATCAGTCATTGGCTGTGCCCTTCCCTGGTCTTGGAGGAGAGAATTTTTATGTCCCCTTCTGTCACTAGCGAGCTAGCCAGGGACTGGACCCCACAGCAACCTACAGTGAGAGTCGACATGGGTGCCAGTAGCCGGCTATACGGAGCATCACTTTATTGCACTTTACTGTAATTAATCAGCCTCTTCCTCTTGCTCTTTCAGAGTGCTCTACAGTATTCTGGACTTTGGAATTTCAAAATAGTTGTCTCAGTTCCTTCCTGCTTAATAGTTCTGGTGGAAGGACTGAGTCCTGGAGCTCCCTACAATGCCATCTCCCCACAATCCCTTGAACCAGAGACTTTGTTACCTAATCTCAGAAATAACATCGTATCATTTTTGACATAATCTGATGGTAAGAAGAGAGTCAGTAGGTTCAGCCCACACTCAAGGGAAGGGGATTATGCAAGGGCTTAAATACCAGGAGGAAGGGATCACTGAGGACCATTTCACACCCAATATTACACTCTTTGGTGCAGAAGAGAAAAAATAGCACGACAAATTGTTCATTGCGCTTCTGGAAGTGATTCACATTACTTCTGTTCATATTTTGTGGCCAATCAAGTCATATGGTCACTCCTAATATCCAAGGGTTGGAAAAGTGCAATCCCACCATGTGCTAGGAAGAAGAGGGAACCCAGAATATTTGTAAATAGCACTAATGAAAACTTTTGATACATCTGTGTGCAGGATATAATGCAACTCTTAATAGATATTAAGTGAGATTTATCCTTTAGCCTGGGATGGAGACCGTGGATGCACAACTGAGGCATTAAAAGTACCCCACGTTGTAAAAAGAGCCTCAAATAACTGCAGGCCAGAAAACCTCTACCCTTCTAGGACTGACTAAAAGACTACTAAATCGGAGTCTATCTTCAACCATCTTTGCAAACCTCACCAATGTCATTAATCAGCCTGAGGGGAGAATGTTGTGGCATTTCTCTACAAAATTCAATCGAGGAGGATTCCAAGAATGTCCTATATGGAATGGGGCTGCTTGCAATAAAGGGTTGGAAGCCTGTATTTCTACCCTTTGTGCCTATTGTGGGAGAGATACTGGAGAGAAACAGCAAGGGAGACAGAAAGCAGCCAATTGGCCAATTGGAAAATTAAGTTTATTAGCTGGGGGTAGGGGGCGGACAGAGGAGGGAGACTCCTCAGCAGGGCACTTTGCAAGAAGGAGGACCCCACATCCCGGCCCTTTGAGACGCTACCTTTGAATGCCTGCCCGAGACAGAGGCCAGTGTGAGCCCGGGAATCAGTGGCATTCCAGAGAGGACTACTTACAGCATCGGTCAAATCAGACACTTGCCCCTTTCTCCTCTCCTACTCTCCAAACTTAAGAAGCCAGACTGAAGTCAAAGAGCAAACCCCATTCCACCCCGGAGCTGGTAGGTGGGGCGTCAGTCTCCAAATCTCAAAGAGAGGGAGGTCAGGCACTCCCTTGTAGGATCCAAGGAACTAAAACTAAAAAGTGACTTTTCTACCGCTTGGCAAAACTAACGAAGAATTTCTAAACCCTAAACCTAAAGTATGAGGGTCGCAGAACAAGTAATGCCAACAGCTGTCGCGGGCCAGCGCCGCACGGCAGCCGGGCGCCGCAGGGTGTTCTGGGACGCGTCGCGGGGCTCTCTCCGCGCAGGCGCACTGTAGTCGCGGTGGCAGGATTGGTCGCCCGCGAGGTGAGTATGGGCCGCCTTTCGCGCTGCCTGCGGGTAGTCGCTTCAGGACTGCGGTTCTAAGGGGCACCCGGGTAAGCGTTAAAATGGAGAACAGTCGGCCAGAGTGGGAGTGAGATTGAGGGACTTGAATTCCCAAATTCGGGGCTCGGGGAGCGATCGTCCCCCAAACAGTCGGTGGCGTTTTCGCGATTTGTCTGTGAAGGATGAAATCCTTCCAAATTCTTGAAGGCAGCCCCTTCAACCAGCGCTGCTTACTTCAGACAGGTGCATTAGTCCTGTGTGCCACCCAAATGGCTCCAGGAGCCCTTCTCCGCTCAGACTCAGCCTTAGCTCAGCTGCCTTGTGCCCCGCTATTCCGTGCAGGTTTGCCGCTTGTCTCCCTCACGGATTAATATGTGCAGGTACTTCCATCCTTTCGGGCCTCAGGTTTCTCCCTCATATGTTTGGTCGCCTGCTCTGCAGTCCCCGTGACCAGCGCTTCCTAACCTGAGGTCCTCCAGGTAGGTTTTCTGGAAGGTGCTTAAGTGTACTCTTGAGCCTGACTGGGATTCTGACTGTGGGAGTTCTGCTGAGGGACAGAGATTTGGGGCTCAGGAGAAAGATGGTAGCCAAAGTAAAGCTGTCCCTGAGCGCACACGTCCCGTCTGCACAAGCCATGCTCTTAAGAATGAAGGCAGTAGGAACCCATCTTGAGAGGACACACCTGTGACCCAAGGCAAGCCTGAAGGAAGGGGGGTTGGAGCTGCTAGGGCTGCAGAGGTTACTGACCACTTTCAGAGAGAGACCAACGGAGGCTTTGACTCAGAAGAGAGAGGAGACATGTGAAATGGTGAACAATCTGTAGCGTGAAAAAGAAAAGATAACATAGGGTAAGGTAGTTGAGGGAATGGTTCAGGTGAGACTGAAAACTTGTCCCACCTGGCCACTCTGGTTGCTCCAAAAGCAGGCCTTTTCTCTCATGGCTTGTTTCTTCTCCAGCTCTGACTTCCTTAATACTCTGACCTTGCTCAAGAGGAGGAAGAAATGACCAATTTCCAGGTGAGATGCATTTTTCCTTTCTCAGTTCAGAGTGTCTGCTCTGGAGAAAAGAGATAAATTCTCTTCGTTAAGAAAGGGGAAGGAAACCAACTTTTATGGAGCATTTATTGCATGCTAGACAGACAACATTGACTTTTCTTTTAATACAACAGTTGTAAGAAGTGGATATTATTCCCATTGTATAGATGTGGCACCAGGGTCGGTAGGGTTAAGAGACTTATCAGGGTCACCAAACTATTACATAATGAGCCAGTATACATCTGTTGCCTGTGCTTAGATGGATAAATCTTCCCATCCAGGGTCTGAGCCTAAATTGTTCAGGCTCAATGGGCTGGGCTTAATCTGTGAAATGAGGGGTTCTGAAGGGAATGTTCTTTCTTCTTGCTTGGTGCCCTCTTTAAAGTTTGGTTTCTTTTCCACCTAATATGTCACTCATTCATCATCCACTTAGGGCCACTCTGGGCTCATTTGTAAGAATAGAACAAATAGAATTGAGGCAGTTCTTACCTAAAACAGTGTTTATTTTCTTTGGGGAGAAAATGTATACACAGATGAAATAGTGAAAACTATATCATGTATACATCAAATATAATAGAAGGAAGTCATATTTAAATGTCAGTTGGAGGAGTAGATCGATGGTATTACTACTAGAGTGGAAAAATCAGTATAGACTGGGGTGATTAGGGAAAACTTCCTGAAGGACGTAAGCTTTCATTTCTTAAAGAGATTTGAGTATATGGTTAACTTCTATACCTCTTTAATGTGTTCATTTTGTTGCTGATAATTGCTTTATTGGCCTAGTAACCATGATCAGTTTTTATAAATTCATGTATGCTTGGGGAGAATGCATATGCTCTAACTGGTAGGTGCCAACTTCTATGTGTATCCATAAGATCTGACTTGTTCAGATTTTCTGCATTTTTACTGATGTACTTGACCCATCAATAATTAAGAAAAATGTGTGGAATTTCTGAGTGGTAGATTTCTCTAAGTTGTTCTGGTTTTGTTTATTTTTACATAATTTTTATTTATTAATATTTTATTAGAGAATTTATGAGTTTACACAACAGTTATGCATAAAATACAGGATTTGTATATACCACTCTATCATTAAACATTTTTTATTGGGGTAGTACATTTGATACAATTAATGAAAGAGCATTTTTATGATTGTACTATTAACTGTGATCTATGATTTAACTTAGGGTCCACTGGGTTTTGAGATTCTCTGGATTTAAAAAAAAATTTTGTTTTCTAGTAACATATTTACAGCCTAAACCACATTCAAACACATAATTCAATGCTGTTAATTATATTCATAATGTTGTGGCTACCATCACCACCATCCATTACCAAAACTTTTCCATTGTCCCCCCAAAAAACACTATACATTTAAAGCCTTGTTCCTGGAGCTTCCAATTCCTCCGTTTTTGCACAATCCTTCCCCCAGTCCTTCTGTTTTTGCTTTATGTAATTTAAGGCTGTTTTAAGAGGCACATAGATGTTTTAAACTGTTCATAGAAATTTGAACTTTTTATCCCTATACAGTGACCTTTTCTATTCCTAATGATGTTTTTTGTCTAGAAATCTTCTTTACCTTATATTAATATAGTTGTTCCAGCTTTCTTTTGGTTATTTGCCTGGTTTTTCTTTTTCTGAACTTTCACTTTCAGCTTTTCATGTTCTCATACTTTAAATATGTCTTTTGTTAATAGTTTATAACTGGACTCCTCCCCAGTCTGACAATCTCTGCCTTTTTAATTGTCAAGTTTAGTCCATTTGTATTTGTTTTAGTTATTGGTATATTTGATATGTTTCTACTATCTGACATTTTAATTTGATATAATCATTTTTCTACTTTTTCCTCTTACCTTTAAAAAAATTTTTCAACCTGTCAAATTGTCAGATGCATACTAGTAAAATCAGGGCTGCCAAATACTTCTAAATTAAATATCATTTTGCCACAAATATTTTGGAGGACTTATGGAAATATGTGTCAAGAGTTTTAAAAGTGCCTGTAAACTTTGACCCAATAATTCTGCTACCCTAAGGGAAAGATCTGATAAATATATAAAATTAAGTACAAGGATGTAACTTACAGTATCATTATAATAATGAAAACTGGAAAGCAACTTTAAGTGTCCAACCTAATGATATGATTGTTAAGTAAATGATGATATAGTTATGAGATGAACAAGTACATAGCCGTTAACAATTCAGCTATAGAAGAATATTTACTATTATGGGGGAATGTTCATGATGTTTTCATTGAAAAGTGTTAAAAAAGAAGTTATAGAGAATATCCCCAGTGTTATTTATACATACCTACATACACCGAAATGTAAATAGTTATCTTTGGGTGAGGTAATATGATTATATACTTTGTACTTTTTTTCCTGTAATTTCTCTTATTTTCCATTTTCTATCATAAATATAAGTACTATTGTTCTCAGAAAAAATAGCAAATGAAAAGGTACTATGCTTTCCTCTTTTAGGGGTGAAGATATTTGAAATGTTTGTTTATTATCACGGTTTCTTTCCATAGATGAATAGCAATTATCTCAGTACATAGTCTAAGAAAAAAGTCATCATTTAAGTATCTAGCTTTGAAACCCAAGCCAGTACTCTTTCAAACTAGTGAACTAGGTCAGAGAGTCAAAGTTGCCAGTGCATTTATATTATATAGAAAGAATGTGTAGCAGTTAGAAAAAATCCTCAGCCAAGTGAATACCTAGTACAACTGTACTGCACAGATATTTTAAAAGCAAGGAATATGAAGAAGAACCAGAGATTATACTTCATGTATATCTAGTGGATCATAGGCTTAGAGGTTTCAGAAAAAGCTAATTTATGTGTGCCTGTATTATTCATTACATGTATTATCATTATAGATGAAAAACTTTTCAATACTGCAAGTGATTTTTGAGCATACTCTTAGTGGTACGGCCATATATACACTTGTTCTTACTTCTCTCATAGTTAAACCCTAGAGTAGGGCATTAAAAACTATGGATTTTAGACATTTTTAATAACAAATATCTGTTTTATTTAGGAATAAATTTTACAAAAATACAAATGTAACTAATGTGATTATTAATTATTAACTAAGAATAAATCCAATTTTATGTATGTTCCTGAGTAAATATAAAAAACTACTCAACAAATACTTTCAAACTTGAATATTTTCATAACCAGCTCCCATATCTTCTCATAATTAAGAATTGAAAATTCATGCCTGATTTGTTTTGATCAGACTTGTTTCTAAAGTTGCTAGCTCCAAGATTTAGTAATTTTACATTAATTCACTATATTGCAATGAATGCTTTATATGAGAAATAGATTTGTGATGTGTGAGAAACAAAATTAAAACAGTGAATAAATATCCAGAATATATGTCTTAAATGTGCCTAGTCACATATAATTTTAGAAAACAAAAGTTACAAATAATAGACTAAACATTAATGTTATTGATGGTTGAATTTCTAAACTGATAAATCATTAGTGAATTACTGTAAAGATGTAAAAGCAAAGACGCTGAATTTCAATTTTAAATACTTCTGTTAGTACAACTTAATCTTTCTCCTTAGAACCACAATAAATATAAATAACTGTACCCAAAATCTCTCACATCTTACTCCTATTCTAAGTTTTATAGTGTGGTAGTTCAGAAGAAAAGCAGTGGCTTTTAAGTGATTTAAAAAAGTACTTTTTAATTCATAAAATACCTGTTTGCCTATTGTTAAAACTACTGGTTCTTATCAAAGGCATTTTAATACCTAGCAGCTCTATTGAATATGGCTGTAGCTGTATATGCACCTGGTATTTAGTTTATAAGGAATTCAAATTTGCTTGAAAATAGGAATAATGTCTTCTTAATCAAATGAAAACTTTACATTTTGTGGAAGTGAAGGTTAAAAGACTATCAATATCATCTATCAAAAGGGTTCTAAAATCCTAAACAACACTCATAGTATTATGTTTTTTAAAAAATTAACATTGCATATTGATAGGTGTTACTCTCATTTGGGTTTATATTTTGTCTACTTATTTCAGTGATGTATCCCTAATACCTAGAACGAAGTCTTTTATTTTATTTTTATTTTTTTTACTTTAAATATTTATTTCTTTATTATAAAATATTTTTTAATTTATTTTTTAAATGAGAAAAAACACCAAACAAATGCAAACATTCTTAACTTTTGATCATTCTGTAGAACGATGCCTTTTAAAAGTGTTTTTAAATTAGAAGTTGTTCTGTTTTATTAAATGCTGTTTTGCCTTTCTCTGAGATGATCATATAGATTTTTTTCTTTCACCTGCATTGATTACAAATATGATAGATTTTCTAATGGTAACTCTATCAGCCTAAGTTCTTTGGCTCAAATAATCAAATCTCACTCTAGTTAAAAGGAATTTATTGTAGGATATTTTGTAGCTCACTGAATCTCTTCAAATACCAGAGAAACAGACCTGAAGATACACAGTCTGGAACAATATTCAAACTACACCTCAGGACTGTCCCAGTGGAGAGACCAGATACCACTGCTGCTGGGCTAGACACCACAGCTTGCACTGCTGACCCAGAGCACCAGGTACCATCCCTAGAAGCTTTGCTTCCACTGCTTCAAGAAGCTGAATGTCTCTGCTGCCACTCTTACCATTTCCAGCCACTAGCTTCCAAATTTGAAGACTTGCCCAAGTGATTCGATTGGCACACCGAAGCTGCAAGGGATGCTGGGAAGCAAGTTTCTGGGTTCTACCTTGGAAACACATAGATTCCTATGTTGAAGAATTCCTCAGACGTAGGAAGGGTGCTGGGCAATCAAAAAGAATGACAGATTAAGTAATCTTTGCATTCTGTTTTTTTTCACAGGGGGCATAACTTTTGTTTTATATATATTTATTTTCTTCTAATAACGTGTAAGTAAGACATAGACCAGAAAATCCTTTTGGAGCTCTTAAAATAGACCTAGTACCGTCAGATTGTAAGAAGTCAACAGAACAATGGCGTGAATTCTGATATCATGAGGGTTACAACATAATAGAGGAAACAAAGTTAACAGATGAAGCATGTAATACATCAGTTTAAGCATTTGATTTAAGACTGTTTTACCCAATTGGTATAAATTCAACTCAAACTAACTTAAGTAAAGCAGAATTATTGCCTCAGAAGCATTTTCTGAAATGGGGTATGGGGCCAGCTACAGGTCAACAAAATTGTGAGATTTGAATACCACAAAAATCTGATCTCTGTTTCTCCAGGGCTTTTTGGGTTTCTGTTTGTTGTCTTCATTCTTTTTAGGCTCTTCCACTTGTTGCAGCATCAGGAAGGAGGTATGCATATGACATGTCCACCAGCATGTCTTGGGTCACAGTGTTATGGCTCATGATCCAAGGGGAAAGAGAAAGAGTTGGTGTTCCATCTCAGTTTTCAGAGAAGGACTCTGATTGGCCTGCTTGGATCATACCCCTGGAACTAGTACTGGGTCCAGGATGGTACATTGCTATTTTTGCTCCAGTGTCCTTTGTTATGGCCATAACAGGTATAATTGTGTGCTTGGCAGAGAGTCACTAGCAGCAAATGGAAGAGATGGGGACATATACCATATAGGAGGAATACAACAAGACTAAGGATGATGCAACAAGACTTGTTTGAAAAGATGCTGAAGAAGAATTATACTATTCTATACTATATACTAATCAGTGGGTGTGGTAGGCAGAATAATGCCTTCCCAGCATTATTTTATTAAGAAAGATATCAGCTTACCTAATTAGGCGCCATTCAGTGAACCTAACTTCGAAATGTAATATTAATGGAATCTGTCAATGTAAATATATAAAGAACATGGACACTTGCAAATATATATCTAAAGCACTAGTATGTGTAACACATAATACGGATCTGTGTATGGTTGTGGGGAATGCAAGGAAGAGGATTAGTTAAGGCTGATATACAAGTTTTGGGCAGCTCCTTGAATGATGGTACTCCTCCCAGAAATAAGAAACAGAGGAGATAGAGGTAGTGTTTGCAAGGCTGAGGAGAATTGTAAGATAATTTGAAGTGCTTAAGGGAAAATAAAGAAGTCTAGAAGGCAGTTAGCTGTCAAGATCTGAGAGATAGTCAGCCTAAAGATTCAAATTTATGAGTTATCACCATGTATATAATCATTAAAACCATGGACTTGGTTGAGATTATCCAATTGATAGAAGAGAGGAAAAAGAAGATAACCAGAGAAGAGCCTTGAGGACAACAGATATTTAAGGAATGGACACCAAAAAAAGGAGCCAGAATAGAGATTAAATTGCAGGAAAGCAAGAGGGGACATAGACTAATTAGGAGGCACTGGTGAAAGATCATGGTGGCGCAGAATAAAGTGGTGGCTGTAGAGATAAAAGGAGATATTTAGGAAGACAGTGATGAATTGGATGTGAGGGATGTGGAGCAAAGAGGTCAAGGATGATTCTTGTTTTTCTGGTTGGAGGTATGAATTCCTGAGTTAGGAACAAGGAAGAGGAGGAGGTTTGGGGAGGGAGATAACGTCAGAATTAATTTAGATGCCTTTGAGACATCCAAGTGGATATTTACAGTTGATTCTTGTTATTTGAAGTAGTCATACTTTATAACCGTTGCTTCGAACACTGAAGTAGTGAATACTGAACAGTTTCTCCTAGATTTTCATGGTTAGGTTCCTTCAAGCTTTGTCATCTAGTCAGTACATAACCTTGTTTTATTTGTGTTTCTGTTAATTCATAACATTGAACTAACAGCCAATAGCACTGTAACTCATGCTTGACCAAGCATATCTAATGCATGTATTTTCTCCACAAGACACGTCACAGCCTTCTTTTGCTTTGGTACACTAAACAGAACTTTAGCACTGTGCTTGGGGACCATTTTAAACAGTTCACCAACAAAAAGTAAAACAATGTGAAAACATGGCACTAAATATACAATGAAAAGGATGCTTGTTTATTGTATGGGAGTAGAAATGAGGAGAGCTTTGCTGCAGCTTGGAATGTGCGTATTGGGTGACTGAAATTTTTCACTGCTCTGTTGATGACTACGAAAGCACCACAAGTACTGATTTTGGGGTTACAAAGAAATTTTAGCAAGTAGGCAAATTCACAAATATGGAATCCTCAGATATTGAGGATCTGTTCTATTTTGTTTGATAGATATTTATTGGTTTCCTACTATGTATCAGGCACTGTGCTTCACATTGTATATCCATCTAATAAGTAGTTGAGTCTGCAGCTCCAGGACTGGCTTCTGGTCTCAGTTGCCAATGTACAGTTGAGAGTTGTCGTGGTCAGGTTCATGTGTCAACTTGGCCAGGTAGTGGTACCTGTTTGTCTGGTTGGGCAAGTGCTGGCCTGTCTTTTTGCTATGAGGACATTTCATAGAATTAAGTCATAATCACGTTGGCTACATCCACAGCTGATTCCATTTGTATTCAGCTAAGGGGAGTGTCCTCTTTAATGACTGATGCTTAATCTAATCACTGGAAGCCTTTTAAGGAGGATTCAGAAGAGACATGTTCTCTTCCCACTTTGGCCAGCAAGCCTCTCCTGTGGAGTCCATCCAGACCCTCCATCAGAATCGTCAGCTTCACAACGTGCCCTACAGAGTTTGGACTCTACATTCCCACGGTTACGTGAGACACTTTTATAAATTTTATATTTACGAATATTTCCTGTTGATTCTGTTTCTCTAGAGAACCCTAACTAATACAAGAGATATCAACATTCACATAGCATTTGAAGCTATTGGAAAATATGAAATCACATAGGGAGAGTGAATAGAGGGAAAAGAAGGCCTAGGATCCACCCCAGGAACACCAATGTTGATGCGTTGAGTAGGGAGAGATTGAGAAAGAGTGATCAGAGAAGTAAGAGGAAAATGCAGGGACTATCCATCCTGGGAGGAGAGAGTTTTGAAGAGGATCATGTGATCAGCA
>PVIY010059524.1:0-12011 GCA_004026745.1 Myrmecophaga tridactyla | reverse complement strand
CTGAGGGAGGGAGCCGTGGCGGTTGATGGTGGCCCCTGAGGGAGGGAGCCGTGGCAGTTGATGCCGCCCCCTGAGGGAGGGAGCCGTGGAGGTTGATGGCGGCCCCTGAGGGAGGGAGCCGTGGTGGTTGATGGCGGCCCCTGAGGGAGGGAGCTGTGGCTGTATGATGCCCCCTGAGGGAGGGAAGTGTGGCGAGGGCTGGTGGCCCTCTGGCTAGTGGGAGAAGCAGTGAGTGCTAGCAGCTCCCTGGCATGTGGGAGCTGGTGTCCCATGGTGGTTGGAAGTAGCAGCGGGACCTGGCGCCCCCTGGCGGGCTGGAGGGTGGTGGGCAGGGAAAGGCTGGGGCAGCAGGCCCTGGGTAGCTGCAGCCCCTCTGCCTGCCCAAGCTACAACTGCCCAGTGTTCTGGTCCTGGCTGCTGCCTCCTTGATGCCCCAGCACAGCTCCACCCCCACCCTGGGGAGCCCTGGTCCAGGTGCAGGTGCAGTTGGTCTCTGTTCATTTTTTCTTTTCAAAGTGAATGTCCAAGATTTATTACTGAAGAGCTCTGAGCATCAAATACATGTATTACAAAAAGATTGATATTTAAAATGGCTATTCTGGATTCAATTAGAGGGATACCAGGTCTAATTTTGCAGTCTTCTTAAAGGTGGAGTCATTTACAGTACTAAGATGTTACTTTGATATGATAATGGTCATTGTTATTAAAATTATTTCATTCTCTTTCAAAAAATAAACAGCTAAAACCTAACGTGTAAGAAAGAAAAATGAGAAGACCATAAGGAGATAAAATTAAGCAAGAAGAAATATTCAAGCGAAACATCAAGGATAATACAATATTTAAGGACTTTTTTAAGGTTTTAAAAAATCACCTACGTAAAACAATTACTCAACAGATTTCAAATCAGATCAACAGACTTCAAATCAGAATATTTTTGTTTAAATATTTGCCTTATGCATCCAGGCAACTTTTTTAGCCTCTCTGAACACTAGTTTTCTCATGTATAAAAAAATAATACAGAGGGCAGGCCAGAGCTCTCACCTGCCATGCCAGAGACCTGGGTTTGATTCCCAGTGCCTGCCCATGAAAAAATAAAAAATAACATAGAAACCTGTTAACAATACTTGCAAATATTTTCTAAATACATTGACACTCCTCCTTCTACATTCATGCCTAGTCTATGCCACCATTATATTCTATGTGGATTCCCACAATAGCCTCTAAAGTAATCTCTCTGCTACTATGTTTGCCATGTCTGCTCCTCTCCCCTAGCTTCCACTTCCCATGTAGCAACAGCATGAACTTTTCAAAATATAAAATCAGATCAGTTCCCTTCACTCTGTAAATCATCCAAAGGCTTCACGTTGTACTTAAAACAAAATCCAAACTCCTTTCTATGATTTCCTCACTGAGCTTACCATTCGGTATGCCACACAGGCCACTGGGTTCCTAGAATTTCATTTCTTCCCCAGGGACTTTGCGTTTAGTATTCCTTTTGCTTGGAGTGCTCTGTACAGATATTTTTGCATGTCTGGCTCTCTCCCAATTCAAATACCACTTCGTTCATAAGGTCTTTCCAAACTGTGCCTTGTATAATTCACTTTAGCCTCTTCAAGCTGAGACAGTATCTAATACATTACTTTGTATTCATTTTCCTCACAGATCATACTATAACCTCCACCGATCTTGTTCACTTATTTGTTGGCTCATTATTGATCATTTCATTCTACAAGAATCTTAATTCCTTATGGGCAAGGATCTTATCTATCATATTCCTGGGAAATAGTATAGTTGTATAAACTTGGTAGGCACTGACCAAATATTTGTTAAATGAATACTTAAAGTATTTTGTACAGATAATGTATTTAAAATGACCTAAAGTGAACAAAAGATATTTGTGAAACTCATTATTACATCTATTTCATTATGTGGTCTTGTTTTGAGAGCTGTATTCTTAGTTCTGAGAATAGTTTAACTTTGTAATGTGCTCTTAGCTCTGAGAATAGTTTTACTTTGCACTGAAAATTAGTTTGTTTATATCACACAGCTGTGAAAACAGTCTGACTGATAGGTTTCCCTAGAATGTTTAAAATCTCTTGTGGCTCTACCCTTTGCACCGTCTCCTGTTTTCATATTCAGTCCTGTTTCCATTTTGCACTGATCCGTACGTATTTTTGTCTATAGCCTCATTTTGAATACATGCCATTTTGTGGTATTTTATGAAATTCTGGAAGTCACCTTAAATTCTTCCTGGAATAAAGATGAATTATTGCCGAGTTGGAATTTAAAGCCCAAATAGTTAATATTCAGTTAATATAGCTGAGTCTTACTCTAAAAATACAATAAGATTTCAGAAACTCGAATTAGAATATCTATCATAGTGCCCTACACAAAGCAGTCACTCAAAAATACATGTTTTTTTATTCGAGCAAAGCCTGTAGGACTCATCATTTAAACTGCCATATATTCATTCTAAACTTACTTAAAATATACATGACACCTGCAAGGTAACTTCCTAGATACTAAAGAGAAATGACTGCAAATTATCCCTCTTACCCTGCTTATTTGTTTTAACTTTCTTATTGTATAATATAACAAATAACTCGCAAAGAAAGAAAAAAGCAGTTTTCACAGCACTCTTCAACAAGTAGTTACAGGACAGATCTCAGAGTTTTTTATGAGCTATCATACAATCCTCTCAGATTTTTCCTCCTAGTTGCTCCAGAATATAGGAGGCTAGAAGGCATAATATTATTTTTATCACCACAACAGGCTTTTCACTTTTGTGGAAAATAACATATATACAAAAAAGCAATAAATTTCAAAGCACAGCATCACAATTAGTTGTAGAACATATTTCAGAGTTTGGCATGGGTTACAAGTCCACAATTTTAGGTTTTCACTTCTACCTGCTCTAAGATACTGAAGACTAAAAGAGATAACAATTTAATGATTTGGCAATCATATTCATTTCTTAAATCCTGTCTTCTTTGTACGCCTCCACCGCCCTATTTGAGATATTTCTTTCTCTAGGGGTGTTTGGCTATGGTCATTCTAACTTTTTCATTTTGGAAGGGTCTGTCAATAATATGGAGTAGGAAGATGGAACTGTCTGATGTTCTGCAGAGGCTGGGCTCACTAGGTTTCAGGACTTATTAATTGTATAACAAGAATGGAATGATCATATGGTAAGAATGTTTCTGTCTGTGTGTTATGTTAAATAAAAATAAATAAATAAAAATAAACAAATTAAGTGGGAAGGAAAAGTGCAAAAAAAACAGTAAAATAAGCTGCAATTATCCCTCAGAAATTTGGTTCTGAGTCACAGAGATGCCCTTACAATAAATTTTCTTTCAATAAAATAAAATTATGAAAGTCATTGTCATTCATTTAAATTTTGTTCTTTAAAAATGCCCGATGTCCCTCATTACAACATAAACCCCCTTCCAAAAGAGATTTGGAAGAATAGGATTCCTGCAATGGTCTGCATCTACAGGCATGAATTTCCATAGCTTCTCAGCCATAGTGACATAGGGAATTTGTGGGACGCTTTTGGTTGTCACTTTTACCAGGGTCACTCCTGGTATAGGGAGCAGCCAGGGATGTGAACATACTGCAATGTTCAGGAAAATCCTGGTGGAAGTCCCACTGGATGCATATGGCTGTCCACCTATGGGCACTGGTAGGTAGGTTGTGGGGTCATGTGATTGGTTCCGGCAAATGAGCGTTCAGTGATGGTGATGTGTCAGTTCTAGGCTGAGCATTTCTTTGCTGGTGGGAGACTTTCAGAGCTCACTTTCCCTTCTGCTGTGGTGACCAACAACTGTCAAGGTGGCGGCTGTTTCATTTGCATTTATAACAATGGGAAGGAGTCCCTTTGAGAGCTCACAATTAAACCTAATTGTTTGTGGTTCTAGTATTTTGGAGTTGCTTTATATTCCAACAGAGCAGAACCTAATGTGACAAATACCCATGAAATAAATAATTGCCTGTTTGAAAGGCCAAGACTTCTCCATCTAGAAATACTAAACCAACCTCCACCCAACATCAAACACCAGCCTTTCACCATACTTCAAATGGCTTTGCCTAAACAGATTTATAGATGGAACAGGCTCAGAATTAAAACCCAGGGGCTCCTCATGGTTAAACAGAAACCACACAGTGCAGCTTCTTCAGTGAGCTCCCAACCCTAAATGGTTGCAATTTGACCCCAAACATCTTTTGATTGTTCCATGGAGTTACAAATGTTTTTGTTTCAATTAAGAGCAACATGTAGAAACTGATAGATTTCAACAGATAAATCTGAGTTTCTAAATCATTTTAAGAAATTGGAAATGGTAACAGCCCCACTCCCACAGGGCAACCAACAATGATCTAGAGCTAAGCAATCCAAATTCCTAGCCTGAATGATGATAACCTCAGAAATCAATTAATAAAGAAAGTTACTTCTGAGTAAAAAAAAGGGACATAGCTTGGAAGATGAGGTCCTGGGTTAGTTTTTTAAAAAGAGTGAGGAGGGTGGCTGCCGTGGCTCAGCAGGCAGAGCTCCGACCTGCCATGCTGGAGGTCTGGAGTTCGATCCCTGGTGCCTCCTGCCCATATGCAAATTAAAAAAAATTTTTAAAAAGAGTGAGGAAAGAAAAAGGCAAGGACAGTCCATGGCCAGTTGTCACACAGCCCCATTAAGGTCCAGTGGGAACATGTATCCAGGCCCTAAGCCTCAGCTCAGTCCCCACTCAACCCTCCCTGGATGGACAATCCCTTCCTTCAGTGGCCCAGGCCCTCCCTAAATCACCTAGAATGGAGAATGGGTCCTTGGGTGCATGGAGGGGTGGGGTGATGAAGACAAAAAAGTCCCCATGCCAGGTCACTTAAAACAAGATGAAATCAGTCAGAAATACTTCTCAAACTTGACAGTAAAACACAGACAGCTAAACTCACACTCCCTTCCACACATTCCATTATTTTAAAAATCCAAAATTCTTACAATGTCCTAAGATTTCAAACAACATCCTTAAATCCAAAATAACTGAAAGCATAACTCTCCAAGTTGGAAAGCAAATCCCTGCAAGATTTTAAATGCTTTGTGTACATCAACTCTTCCAAGGACTGCTGGTCAAAGTGCTACAATTGTATCATAGTATAGACATTTTACACCAAAATGTAAAAATGTGTCTTGTAAAGGTGAGTCTTCCTCTCTGATACTTAAGTGCAAAGGCAAAAAAAAAAAAAATGAGAATACTAAAACACTTCAAGAAACTAAAGTTGCCCATTTCTCTATGTCAAACCGGAAACCAGAAACCTTCTCAACACATACACACATAGGAGGAACCCTTTGAAATTCTGGGTTAAGCCAAGATTTCTTATACACAACACCAATGGAATGATCATGTCAACCAAATGATGCTTTTACCAATTTCCGTTCACCTCCATCATCAACCTCTGGCAGAAATCGCCATTGTCTCCAGCACAGACTAGTTTCTGGTTCCTCCTCTTCTTATCCTGGTCCTTCACAACCAACCATTTCCACAAAAGTGAGTGATCTTTCAAAGCTTGGAATCTCACTAAACAATTCTGGGTGTCTGGAACTGTTGAAGAGGTCCTGACATCCCCTAAGGTGAATTACAAAACCCATAACATGGTCTTGAAGAACCCTGGACCCTGTGTGATCTAGTCACTGCACCTAGTTTCCACGAGACAAAAGGAGCTCCAGATGCTAACCCAGAAAGGAACGTGATTAGGTGCTTCACTTGACAACAGGTTATTGCTTTCAGGGCATAGGGCTCCTAGCTCTAAAGGAATACTTCATGTGGGGTGTAGTGGCAGGGGACTGGGGGGGGATCATCTCAGCACAGCAATGCCCTGGCTTTACTCTTTCCCAAGAAGCAAACTTTATCCTTCAGTAGGAACACCTGCTTCCTATGGTGGGCTATCATCAGGGCAGCTCCAGTTAGACTTACACTCTTGTACAGAATATAGCAGGACCCATGAGCTGCCCCCAAGGCCCTGATGCCCGGGGTTCATTTACAACCTTGTATTTTCCAACTTCATTCTCCCCCTCCATGTCTATAACCTGGCCACCCCGGCCACCCCAGGATGCAGTGGCAGATCACATCAAGCCTGTGTTTTCTCACTGCTCACTTGCCAGCAGCTCCCTTCCCACAGAGTTCCAAGCCCAGGGTGAAGTGAACCTAAATCCTGCCTTAGCATACACATTTCCCCATGCCTGAGCCCCAAATGCAAGGTCGAGTCTCTACTTTCCGATGCCAGCTCCACTCCTTCAGCCTCAGTAGAAGCCCTGAGCAAGACCGTGGCTTCACAATGGACACCCTAATACACCGGGGTTCCTTCTGGTCAGGAGGTAGCAGGAAACATGCATCTGCTTCTTCCTTCCCCAGCAGGCAGACGCATTCCAGCTCCTCAGTAACAAGGACACAGGCCGTCAAGGTTAGGGGGTCACCTTACCCAACTCACTCGGGTCCAACTCAGATCGGCCTCAGTCCTTCCAAGACTTTGTTCAAATTATCTTCTCCTATGGTCTCACTGGCCCATTTCCAACTAACAGCACAGTCACCAAGATGCTGTACAAACAAATAAATGCGTTTTTACTACGTCCAACTATAGAGTAATGAACAACCTGTCATCAAAACCTCTGCCAAGAGGGCTGTGGAGACTGAAGGCCAGACTCAGCAGGTTGCCCAGAGCTCATCAGGAGACAAGCACCTTCAGAAGGGCCGGCCATATCTGTCTGTGGAAACCTGCTTTTGGCTTCTTTATGGCGTGCTGCCTTATGAGAGGCAAAGTAGTCACCCAGGAAACCATAATGGGGTTTACACGGATGGTGATGGGGGAGGAGAATGGCAGAGGAGGAGGAGGGGTGGGGGAGGGGCAGTGGGGGTAGAAGAGTGTTGCTCAGAGGGGGGGAGGGTGTGCAGTGCCTGGCCAGGCCTGAGACAGGGGGAGGGGTATATGACTGTTGGGAGGGGTGGCCTGGATGAAGGCTGACTGCTATCCCCATGACCAATCCCTACCCTTCCGGTGGCCACCTTCCTCTCTCAGATTCAGGATGCAAGGCCAGATGAGTGGTGCTCGTCTGGGGGGTGGGGAGGGTGTTGAGATCACCAGGAACAGGAGAGGGGGTACCCAGAATCCCTCTCTCTCTCTCCCTCCTCAGAGGTGTGGGTGACACCCACCCTTGGCCACCCAGGATGCTCCACTGCTCACAGCTCTAGACCTCAACCAGTGTCACCCCCAAAGTGGAAGGCCCTTCCCTCAGGGGTGTCTGCCCATAGGTTTGCTTCTCTCCTGAGTATTCTTTCCTCAGCCAGCTCCTGCCCTTTAATTCTTCTGAGTACTCTAAAGAAGCAGGACTTCCTGTCCTGGCTCTCTGAAGCCTCTCTCACCATCTGAATGACTCCCTGAGATTTCCACTGACCTCTTTTTCCTCACCAATGGCTCTCCTTGCACAGCATCACACCTGGGATGGAGAGCCCGGCACAGGAACCCGGACTGCACAGAAACCGCAACTGGTACAGGCCAGCAGGAGGAAGGGTACCTGGCTGGGAGAGGCATGGTGGGCCATGGGAGTGGGCAGGGCCAGGATCTAATATACAGAAGCCACATACTACTTGTACAATAAACACTGTAGGGTGGTGCGACACTGACTCAGTGGCAGACCTCTCCTCCCATACCTGAGACCCCGGTTTGATTCCCAGTGCCTGCCCAAGCAAAAAATAAAAGAACAGAATTATAAAACACTGCTAGCAGCAATAAAGGGAAACCTAAATAAAAACAGAGATCACTGTGCTCCTGCCTTGGAGGACTCAACATTACTGAGACACTCTGAGGTAAGCCTTTCCCTGTGCTTGAGCCCCAAACCCAAAGTTGAGAGTTTGGTTTCTTATTACAGCACAGCTCCTTTAGCCAGAACTGATGCTCTGAATGTGACTGTGCCTTTGAAATGTACACTCTAATACACCATGGTTCTTCTGGTCAGGAGGTAGTGGGAGAAATGCACATGCTTCTTCCTTCCCCACAAGGCAGACAAACTCTAGCTCCTCAGTAACAAGGACAGAGGGAGCCACAGTTTAGGGGGCCACCTTACCCAAATACATCTTCAGCCCTTCCAGTCCAACTCACATCTCCTTGGTCCTTGCAAGACTTTGTACCTCTGGTCTCGCTGGCCCATTACCAACTAAGTCAGAGCACAATCACCAAAATGCTCTATAAACAAGGGTTCTTTTTACTAAATGCATTTATAAAGCAATGATATCTAATCAATACCTCTGCCAACAGGGCCAGGGAGATTGAAATGCCAGTCACCCAGTACTGCCCTTCTGGTTTCTCTCTCTTATTTTTATCTTCCAATCTGAGCTCCAGGTCTTTATTGGTTGAGCCAGTGAATAACTGCAGTGTCATACCTGGGTCTCCACTCTGGTCTGCCTCTTCTATGGTCTCGTGGCCCTGGTCTGTGCATTAGCTCCACCCCCCACATCATCTACCAGCCATCCTCATACTCCAGCCTCCCTGTCCACCATGGTCCCCACAGCCTCACATACACGTGAGGGCAAAGGTTGTGCTCTCTTTAGCACCAAGAATAGTTGTGGTCCTCTTAGGCCACACCCACCATTCCAGCATACCCAACAATCTTGTGTAACCACCACTCACCATCAACCACCATCAACATCAGCATTTTGTGGGAGATGCCAGACCTGGGGCCCACATTCCCACATGCTGTTCATGGAAGAATTGCTGAGGACTAAAATGATGGGATGAGAGATGCAAGGTCCTCTCCTACATGTTCCTTACTCCCCTACTTTTACATAAAAAGCACATGGGGAAGAAAACCATAGTCTTACCTTACCTTCTTCCTTGATTGGCACATCCAAATATAAGGGGTTTGGTGGAATCTGGAAAGGCAGCTGGTATCCAAGCAGAGAGTAGAGCTAAGGCTGTGTGCACAGGTTGAGGAGGGGTGGTTTATATCAATACCATGTCACAGGCATTGTTCTTCCAAACAGTCACCTGGTGTACATGCACAAAGTTGCAGGTTCTGTGCACCTTCTGCAATGCCAAATGCCCACCTAATCTCAGCTTTGTTGCCTGGGCTCCTGGCAAGGAAGCTCAGATACCTGGGCCTGGAAGGCCACCTGGGTGTCCCGTAATTTCTGCTTCATCCTGAAGGAAGTCTGCATGTGTACTGTTTCAACTGCATATACAGAAGTTGTTTTATTGCCTGAGCTTCTCAAGGAAAAACCATGAAATGGGTTTGCTTAAACAATGGCAATCAATTTGCTGATTGATTTCAGACAAAAGAAAGTCCAAATCAAACTATCATCAAGGCAATATCTCCTTCCCAAAGACTGGTATTCTGGGTTTGGCTGTTGGTGATCCTATGTGACTCGGCAACATGGCAATTCATATATGGTGATGCCTACTAGTCTCCCCATTCTCTTCCACTGCTATTCAGCTTCTTGTTTTCTGTGCCTTTACTCTACCAGTCTGAATTTAAGTCTGCTTCTGAAGAACTCCAGAAATAAGATTCAGAACCATCCTGATTGGGCTGGGCCACACCTTCTTAACTGAAGTAGGTTCATCCAAACAATGAGTTCACAACCAGAGGTCTGGATTAAATCTCAGTACATTTTCCTTGGGTACACACAGCTTCAAACCATCATCTAGATCAAGTGGGCAAGAGATACCTAGTAGACTGTGATCCCAGAGCAGCTCATATGGCGTAGTGCATTTTCTTGTGGAAACAGGAGGAGGGTTGTCACAGTGTTTAGTGAGCATGAAGGGTTGGGACAGGGAGACTCTGGGGTAGTAGAGGAGCACAGGCAAGGGACTGTCCCTAGACTGGGTTGGGATAGTGCTCTAGTTGATGTGGGCTGCAAATTGAAAACAGTCTTCTGGATTCCAGCATTGGGGTGCCCTGTGAATCATCATTCTGAGTTGAGATTCAAAGTTTCATTCAAGGATATATTTCAACCTCTTCATCCACAATTTATTTTATCAAGCAGGGCTCCAACCAGTTTTACAGGTACAGGTAAGAACAGCAAAGATGAAAGTAGGCTGGCAGTAGGGTATTTTCCTCAGCTTCTCTCTCTTGTCCCAGTTCCCAGGCCTGATAGTGGCTTGTTTTGGCCTGGCTACTGCTGGGCCCCCATATTCTCTTCTCACTGTCACTGTCTTACAGCAGGTACTCACTTTGCAAGCTGGGGACAGGGCCACAGATCTTTATCTGCTACCTGCACATGGTTACTACAATACAATGAAAAACTTGGCTGCCCTTTGTCCTCAGTGCCTGGGAAGGAATCACTGAATGTTAGGAATTTCCTGTGGTGAGAGCATCTTCTGGTCATCTTCTTGAAATGCTACAAGACAACATGCAGGTGCCAGCCACACCAGCAGTGTTAAGGTGGGAACTGGCCCCACCAGAAACACCAACCAAGTGAATCAATGGTGGGAACTCTGAGGCCTGGTATATCTGTTCCAAGTCTGTTCCAAAACTGTGAGTTCCCCAAGCCGCAGCGGCCGGTGCCTGGCGCCCCTCCCCCACAGGCGGCTTCCCAGAGGGAAAGGAAAGAGACTCTAAACCTGGTCAAGGCGGAGTTCGCTCACTGGGCTCATGGAAAAAGAGGAAAGGGGAGGAAACAGAAGTTTTAGTGGCTGTGTTTCTACGGAGGCTTGGCAGCCTCTGAATTCAGCAGCGGGACTTCTCGGGCTGCAACTGCCCCAGGCATAGGCAGAAACAGGCTGTTTTCAGGGCTGTCTCCCACCTGTGCCTTCCCCAGGGGAGGGATGAAGCCCAACTCAGGAGGAATCCCTCCCTCAAGGAATTCAGACCCCAGGGCTTGGCAATTTGAAGCCATTAAAACCAGCCTACAACCTCTCCTCCATCTCCACCACGCCCCCAGCAGGGAGAGTCTTCCAAAGTTAAAAGTGCCGCAACATCTTTTGCTGGTGCAACGCGCAGGCAGACGCGCCACATACTGGGCAGGATAAGAAAAACAGAACCCAGAGACTTCACAGGAAAGTCTTTCAAACTGCTGGGTCTCACCCTCAGGGAAAACTGACGCAGGTGACTCCTTCCCCCTGATAGGAGGCCAGTTTAGTCTGGGAAAACCCAACTGGAGTCAATAATACCTATGTGGACCCTCCTAAGGGTGGGGAGGGAAAAGGCACCATACAAGCAGGGCCAGAAACAAGAGAACAAGAACTGAAAAATTATCCTCTGTTAAACAAAACCTAAGCTAGAGGTCCGGAAAAAGCTGAACTGAAGGTCAAAGAACAGATAGACAACAAATTCATCTAGCAAGAAAACCCTAGGTAAGAGAAGTGAAAGCAACCTCCAGAATAAACTAATTAAGGTAATTAAATGTCTAGAAGCCAGCAAAAAATAACAAATCACACCAGGAAAATTGAAGATACGGCCCAGTCAAAGGAACAAACCAATAGTTCAAATGAGATACAAGAGGTGAAACAACTAATTCAGAATGTACAAACAGACATGAAAACCTCATCAAAAACCAAATCAATGAATTGAGGGAGGATATGAAGAAGGCAAGGAATGAACAAAAAGAAGAAATGGAAAGTCTGAAAAAACAAATCATGGAACTTATGGGGATGAAAGGTACAGTAGAAGAGATGAAAAAAACAATGGAAACCTACAATGGCAGATTTCAAGAGACAGGTTAGGATTAGTGAACTGGAGGACGGAACATCCGAAATCCGACAAGATACAGAAACTATAGAGAAAAAAATGGAAAAATATGAACAGGGACTCAGGGAACTGAATGATAATATGAAGTGCACAAATATACGTGTTGTGGGGGTCCCAGAAGGAGAAGAGAAGGGAAAAGGAGAAAAACTAATGGAAGAAATGATCACTGAAAATTTCCAAACTCTTATGAAAGACCTAAAATTACAGACCCAAGAAGTGCAGTGTACCCCAAAGAGAATACATCCAAATGGATGTTCTCCAAGACACTTACTAGTCAGAATGTCAGAGG
>PVIY010059523.1:0-12018 GCA_004026745.1 Myrmecophaga tridactyla | reverse complement strand
GGGGGCTTTGAACAAAGGTCAGTGTGGATTGTGGAGGCCAGCTGCCATCAGACCTGAGGAACTGGGAAACTAAAGGTTTTCATTTACATATTCACAAATGCCCCATTTCTCCCACCCTGTGCTCAGCTCACCTCCCCCTCGCTGGCACTCTCTGCTCTTCCAGTCCCTCTGCTAATAAGTGTAGCTGTGCCCTGCATGTCCTGTGTCATGCAGGGAGACTTTTTAATTGAACCTATAGCTCATCTTGTTTGAATCATGATTTTGTGTATTTTTCTACAGGGTGTTGGGGAGAGAGAGGAGAAAAAGAAAGGACTTCAACAACTTTTATTGCTTTCTAAAAATTGTTTTGATAATAGTGTGAATGTTGATGGCAGAAAATTTCATAAAAATAGATAAGAATCCAGAACATGACATCCCCACAGTTAATATTTTGGTATGCATTTATTTATCTTTTGGACCTTTTTCATTAAACCAACAATAATGAAACTATACTAAATAATTTTGTTTTTCCCCCAACTTATCAGCATAGTGTCACTGTTTCCTGTCTTTGCCATAATTTCCTACACTATTTTTAACAGCTGCCCAGTATTCCATGGCACTGCATATTAGGAGGTATCTAACTTCCACAGCCAATTCAGAAGTAACATTTCATTTCAACTGTCCCATCCTTAAAGGGAAGAAAGACATTTTGCTTATGCCACTTTTGTGAAACCAGCAGCAACAGGCCACATCTCATTTGGGGGTAGCATGGCTTTGGCAGTGGCCTGTGGTTAATTCAGACCCCCATGAAGTGTGGACGATCAGGGTGAGTTCACTTCTACAGTGTTGGCGATGATGCCTTATGATAGAAACTGTCTTAGGGAGGTTTTCATGTTTTCTTGGGTCCATGTTCATGAGCTTTTACTGCAAGTCAGCCTATTGGGACTATCTCTGGATGGTCTCTGTGCTCCTGGAACCACCACCCAGGGCTTGCTCCATCTCAAAGCTTCTGGACTGGTTGGGGGTGAAACAAGACTCAAAGGCGCAAGGTCCACAGGCACCCACCAGCTCATGGCATGTGCTCCCTGGCCACCTCAGGTGAAGGGCTGGCATTGCTGCATCTTCATTCCAAACCACCCCCAATGCTCATCTACATCTGATTTCACAGGGACAGAGGTGCAGATATAATATGATTTACACCAGCCCTTCACCTCTGAGATTGCTGATGTGACAGCCAACCCTTGGGCTGCTTCTCCTGGGATGTATTGAGGAAGACTTCATGCACCAAAGTCTGCTCTCATACTGAGGTAGCTTTAGACGTTGTGAATGTATTTTAGGCCTTGTCTTATTTCTCTTTCTGTTGATAGCATGGCAGTTCCCTTCTCACTATTCCAACCCACACCTGGGTCTGGGCTTCTCTGGAGGACAGGATCATCCTCAGCCACGGCCCCAGCTGAATGGGCTCTTTCTTCCATGCTACATGACCCTAAGCTCCTCTTCTGCTCCAAGGGTGGAGGACCTGCAGGGGTTTCTCTCCAGCACCCACCCGGCCTCTGGTGACAGCAGCTGCCAACTGGTAGATGAAGGAATCCCGGAACCACAGACTGAGCTCCTGAGAAGTCCTTGAATTGTGAAATGCCACCATGTCTCTGCATTAATCCAGGACAGCCATTTATGAGAAACCCCGCATACCTGCACCAGGGGCCCCCAGGGAAAATGACCTGGAGAGGTCCAGACAGAGAGTCATTTTTTGCATAGACTCAGCAGATCCCTATGAGACCCCTCCCTCCTTCTCTCCCTCTCTTTGGTCTTTTTGTGTTTCTTCGGTGCTTTTCTGAGTGTCTCTATGTATGGAGAGCTGTGCTCAGTGCAGTGGAGAATGCTTGGCACCTGGCTTCAAGAGGCTGGCCAGGTAGAAGGAGGGAACACAGTTTGGGAACTAAGAAGAGAGTGTGTCTGAGCCATGTCAAGGCAGCTGAGACACATTTGGCTGCTAACGACTCCTGGCCCGGCCACTTACCCGATGTTCTTGTTTGCTAGCTGCCAGAATGTAGTATACCAGAAATGGAATGGCTTTTTTAAAAAGGGGGATTTAATAAGTTACAAGTTTATTGCTCTAAGGCCATGAAAATGTCCCAATTAAAGCAAGTCTATAGAAATGTCCAATCTAAGGCATCCAGGGAAAGATACCTTGATTCAAGAAGACCAATGAAGTTCAGGGTCCCTCTCTCAAGTAGAAAGGCACATGGTGAACATGGTGCCTGCTAATTTCCTCTCCAGGCTGCCTGCTTTGTGAAGCTCCCTGGGAGGCATTTTCCTTCTGCATCTCCAAAAGTTGCTGGCTGGTAGACTCTGCTTCATGGTTCTGCAGTGTTCTGAAGCTTTCTCTAGTTCTTTTATAGGATTCCAGTAAATTAATCAAGACCCAGGTAGAATGGGTGGAGACACATCTCCACCTAATTAAGTTTAATACCCATACTTGATTGAGTTACATCTCCATGGAGATAATCTAATTAAAGTTTCCAACATACAGTACTGAATAGGGATTAGAAGAAATTTCTGTCTTTACAAACTAGGCTTTTTTTTTTTAAAACATGACTTTTCTAGGGTACATAAATCCTTTCAAACTAGCACACCATGGTAGATTACTCATCTCTACCAAGCCTCAGTTTTCTTATCTGCTAACGGGGTGCAATGGTTTCTATAATGCAGGCAAGCTAACTAGCATAAATGAGAACAGCATCTGTGATAAATGCCAAAGTATAAGCTTCTCTCTCTCCCCTGCCTGCTCAGGGGCTCTCTGGGAACCTGGATGGACCTGGATGGGCCTGGATGGAGGCCATGGAAAATCTAGAAGGCAGGAGGAGGAGGCACTAAATAAAGAAGAAGGAAAAATAAAGGAACCAAATAAGAAAAAAAATAAGGAGAGGGAGAAGGGCTAGTTAGCATGTCTCAGAGTGTGGCTTGGGGACCGAGACCCCTGAAGGGTTGGGCCATGGGCTCTGGGAGAGGCCCTTCCTCCCCTGCCTTGCATCCTACCTCATAACCTCTGGGTCCCATCACTGGGAGCTTGAGCTGAGACCCCACTGAGACTGCCCAGGCCAGGGACACTCAAGTTCCCCTGAATTATGGTCCTGTGGCTCCAGGCCATGACACTGTGTCAGCTGTTGATGTTCCTGCCCACTCCTAAGACCAGCAATTATTTTTCCCATTTACAGGCAGACTCACAGGGTTGAATCGTGGTCAAGGCCATGGTTGGGAGCAAGTCATGGTCTAACTGCAGAAGGCCATGAGAGAGCCTTCTGGAGGGGATCACTGTGGGGTGGTTGGAGGAGGGGCCCCGGACCTGGACTTTCAGGGGAGGCAGAAGGTAGCCAGGGGAGGTGGTAGGTAGGAGGCAGGGGAAGGGGAGGGTCCTGGCAGCTTTCTCAGCCTGGGAGACAGAAGTGTGACCTCAGGCTGCCCAGTGTGCCAGGATGTCTATTTCAGCTTCTGCCATGCTTCAGTGCCAACTAAATAGGTTGCCCACCTTTAACAAGCATGAGCTTTCACCTCAAAACCTGGGTTTTCCTTCCCCTTCTGAAAGTTTCAGGGCTCCAGGCCCTTGCCTGCAGCCAGCAGTGTTCCCAGGCCTCTCTGTACGCCCCACCCCCACCCTGCACCCTGCATTGAGGCCCTCCTTCCTTGTCAAGCTCATCATGCCAGCTGCCTTTGATGGGGTTCAAGACCCCCCCAGCCCCCCAGCCCCTCGCACCTCTCCATCACCTGGCAGCCCCTGCTCTCAGACACGAACACGGTGAGGCATAGAGTGGCAAGATGTGGGGCCTGAAAGCCTTCCCTCTGGCCAGAGAACCCCGTGAACATGGGGGAGGGATGTGGGTGCTCAGAGAGGTGGTATGCGACCCCCTATGCCTATCACCTGGACCCGGCGGAGGTTGGGGGAGGCAACAACAAGGAAACTAAGCTCCATCAATAAGTCACCTTATTTAACCCTGAATGCCGGCTTTCCATTCCAAACCCTATCTGTGCTCTTGGTTTCCATAGCAACCATGTGAGCAGGCCCACACTCACCCCCAAATTACAGATGGGCAAATGGAGGGCAGAGAGACGGCAAACCGCTTGGCCATGACCCCCCAGCTAGGACAATGTGCAGGCAGGATTTTGGCCAGAGCCCCCCACCCCCCCCCCCACCTTGAGACCCCACCCATCGGCACTGCCTGACAGTTGGAATCCCCCACCTTGGGGCCTGCCATGCAGACGACAGTGCTGTTTGTGCACTCAAAATCCTTCTAGAACATGTGTTTTTCTGATTAAATTTACCTGTGGTAAATAGATTGCAAACTGCTGTTTGTTTCCAAAGCTCTAATATACACCAGTCAGATTAGGGGGGATTTCTACTCCTCCTCCTCCTGTTTTCCCCCGGCTTTTAATTCATTTATGGGCACTTAGATGATTTAGGCAGGAACTATTTGAAAATTAATTATGAAGATAATTGCCTAACACTTAACTTGACTTTAGAAAATGTAAACTTGATTGTCAGGCTGACATGCCCTCATTTTGGGTCCCTTGGAAAATCACTTTTGCCTCTGCTTGAGAGTGGGATGCATCCATGCTATTCCCTTTGCTTGTTTGTGTTTGTCATGAGGATGATCCAGCATAGGCTCAGACCCTCCTGTGGGCTTCTGTGGCCGTGGAGATGCTGTGCTCAGTTTGGAATAAAGTAATAGCATTTCATCCTCCCGGGTTGGATGCCAGCAGGTTGGATTTACACGTCGAGTTCTAGATGACTTTGGAATTAATCTCATGTGTCAAAAAATTACACAAAATGATGCTTGATTCTTCTGGTCTGTAATGAGTCATGGTCCCTCATTTAAGGATTTCCCTACACTGGTTGATGGGGAAGGAATGCCACCTTTAGGTAGCTTTACATATGGAGTTAGATTTCTGAAAAGATGGCTAATCCTAGCGGGATTTATGTGAAAGCAAGACCGGTGGAAGAGTCAATGTTTCCATATTTATTAAGCATAGCTCCTCATGTGTGAATAATGCATTCCAGGGCTGGTTCGGTAAATGGCTTCAGTTAATGAATTTCAGAGATAGAAATAGTTGTTGAAGCATCTTATCTGGTGGGTTCCTGTTTGAGCTTTGTTGTCTATTTAGTTCTTAAATTCTGCAGTTGTTGAGAAGTTTTCTAGCATTTTATACAGAAGTAAGACAGAGAAAGCCAGATACATGTTATTTGATATTTATGTTTACAAGTATTCCTTAGGATACATTCTTTTTATATATGCAAAGTCCCTGTAATGGATTAGTAGTCCAGCAGGTAAGACCTTGAGAAAGTGGCTAGTGGCAGATGAGGTAGATGCTGAATAAAAGGTTGGACAAAAAAAGAAAAAAGAATGACATTAATTCACCTTCTGGCTTTCCTTCCCATCCACCATCCATACCACAGCCCTGAGTTCCAGCTGCTCTGCCCTCTATAACAGAACACCTAAGGGAAAGCATGGTTGATATTTAATCTTGGAACTTGTCCTGGTTTGAAAGGATCTATGCCTAGAAAAGCCATGTTTTAATCAAAATCCCATTTCATAAAAGTAGAATAATCCCCATTCAATACTGTATGTTTGAAACTGTGATTGGATTGTCTCCCTGGATGATGTGATTTAGTCAAGAGTGGTTGTTAAACTGGATTAGGTGATGACATGTCTCCACCCATTTGGGTGGGTCTTGATTGGTTTACTGGAGTCCTATAAAAGAGGAAACATTTTGGAGAATAAAACGAGATTCAGAGAAACCAGAGAATGCTGCAGCACTACAAAGCAGAGAGTCCACCAGCCAGAGACCTTTGGAGATGAAGAAGGAAAATGCCTCCTGGGGAGCTTCATGAAACCAGAAGCCAGGAGAGAAAGCTAGCAGATGACACCGTGCTCACCATGTGCCCTTCCAGCCAAGAGAGAAGCCCTGACTGTGTTCACCATGTGGCTTCTCACTTGAGAGAGAAACCCTGAACTTCATCGGCCTTCTTGAACCTAGGTATCTTTCCCAGGATGGATGCCTTAGATTGAACATTTCTATAGACTTGTTTTCATTGGGGCATTTTCTCAGCCTTAGAACTGCAAACTTGCAACTTATTAAATTCCCCTTTTTAAAAGCCATTCCATTTCTGGTATATTGCATTCCAGCAGCTAGCAAACTAGAACAGAACTTCTTAAAAGTTAGACTATGAAGTGTCCCCTCCCAAATTGGCAATATAGCAAAAGGTTTTAGTAAGAAGCAAATCAAGAAATGAAGAATCAAACTTCCTGGGAAGTCATTATATCAGTTTATAATAAGCCTTATGAAATCTGAAAGGAAGAAAAAAAACAAGAAAAAAATATATTGAGGATAATAAATTAAGTAATTTTAATGTCACCATTTGATATCTAGGAACATGAACCATTTTTAGATCTTGGGACTGTCAAGTTGAAGCATGTGTCTTTCAGTCATGGGAGCTGTTGCCTGCCTGGGGTTGTATGTCTGCTTGGCCATGAAGGAGGCCCTGGGATCAGGGCTGTGACCCCCAGCTCACAGCTGTCCAGCTCCAGCTCACCGAGAGATCCTTGGCAAGTGACCGACCCCTGCTGAGCCTGGCTCCTTTCCTCACCTTTGGCAGGGGGAGGGGGCTCAGGGCTCTGACCACAGAGGCTGGTCAGGAGTAAGTGGGCTTTGCATGGGGCCCGCTCTGAGCAGCTGGAGCCCCAGAAGAGAAATGGTGTTGCCGGTGACCTGCAGGCCACAGATTTGCTTCTATGTATTTAAAACCCACAATTTGCATTGCTCTCTTGCACTCTCATTGAAATCAGTGTCCCCAAAGGATCTAGAAATGGGAATGTGAGCTGCAACCTGAAACACTGAAAAGCTCCCCTCGGTGGCCTGCCCATGGGTCCTGCCCATGAGATGCCATGCTTACAGCATGGACCAGTGAAGTTCCCATTCCCACGCATGCCAGTTGACTGGACGGAAGAGGACCTGCCTTCCTGGCCTGGCCTTCAGCCAGGCTGGGACATGGGCAGCATTTGTAGACAGGGCCACAGCTATCCTCTCTTCTTATCTGCAACCCCTGAGCTCCCCAGCGCCCTGTTCCAGTCCTTGCCCATCAAATGCAAATGAGGCACTGACTTCACTCCAGGGGCGCTCACTTTTGAGTTCCACCTTTAATAAGAAATAAGCACCTTCTCACTTAGGAAAGCACATGGCTGTGTGAGAGAGGAAGGGCACTTTTGCCAAGCCATGCTGCAACACTGCCCACCTAGCACTGCCCAAAAACTGTGCTTGGGCCAAGAGTGGCCATGTCTGTTGCTGGCCCATGGCAATTGCCAGCAATGTCTTTCAGCCTTCATCAGGCTGAGGGTCATTTATTCTCTATAATTGGAAAAGGCAGATCAATGCTAGGCTCAGAATATAAATTGTAGACTTCCCCCGTAGAAATTTTCTGTGCCCCAGCATGCACATCTTACCCTGCAGAGAAGCTGAGCCCACCTACAACACACCTTTCCACAAGCAGCCCAAGGGCCTTTCTCCTCACAGGTCTGTACCCAGGCTGGCAGCTTGCCAAGATAGCCATCCCTCATCAGCTCTGCTGGGTGAATGTCACCCCCCATGAAGGCTTGCCAGAACCTCCAGCCCAGTGCCCCATGCCCTTTGCTGATGTTCCATAACACGTGGATTATAACTATAGAGCCCTCAGCCCTCATGCATTCCTTCACACGTCCATCAAGGAGTGTTTAGTGAATGAAAACCATGTGTTAGACATCAGGAGGTGCAGGAGGTGGCGTGTCCATCCTGGGGGCCATGCTCCTGGGGATGAGTTGGTTGAAAATATATTCTAACCCCACATGTCAGACACTTCAGAGAAGCAGGCTTGGGGCCACGGGGACGTGGTGGGCAGGGCCGCCCCTGGGAGTGCACGTTACCTCTCCCAGGTGCCTTGGGTGCCGGCGTGGACTCAGCACACCTGGTCTTAGGCACACCCTCCTTCACACACCCTCATTGCAGTCTGCAGTCATGAGACTGAGCTTCCTTGCCTGGAGCTTTCTCCAGCCCTAGACTGTGAGTGCCAGGAGAGAAAGGGTACCTCTGTGGACATACTCAGGAGCCTTTTGTCAGACAGCTAGAAGAGTGTACGTGGCCATCAGAGGCTGGTTTCTTCTACCACTAGGCTTCTCAAATCTGTAGGACAAACACCTGTCTTCAGAGTAAATATCCATGGCACTCCCTTGGCAATACTGAGATGGAATTCATGGACAATATAACCTACCTGGGCATATAGGCATATGCTTTTTAAAAACTTTTTATTTTTGAATGATTCTAGATTTACAGGAAATGTACCCTTCATCCAGATGTCCCTGAGATGGCATCTTGTACATAGTAGAGTGTCTCAGCTGGGGGCTGTGGGGTGCATGTTCTGTGCATGTTGTATGATTGATCATTTACTGGGCAGGATCCAGACTGGCGAGGGGCCTTCTGAGCTAGATAGGAATTTTGGACTTAATTGCAAGAGAAGTTACAAACCATTGAATGGTTTGTACTTTGTGTTTTTAAAAATTGTGACAGCTTTCTTAAGATATAATTCATGTACCAAAAAAATTTGCCTCCTTAATACAGTTCAGTGGACTTTAATCTATTCGCTGAATTATGCAACCATCACCACTATCTAATTTTCATCACCCAAAAAGTTGTAGATTTGTGTAGCCCCCATCACAATCAACATACCAAGTTTTTCCATCACCACAGGTATCTACTTTCTAAAAATTAATATGGAATGTAATACAACATAAAGGGAGATGAGAAGGAAAGCTTGTTGTGATGACATGGTGAGTATCAATGTGTAAGGGCTCAGGCTACCTTAGAGGAGGTGGCAAAGTGGCTTCATGTCCCCAGAACTGCTGTGACAGCCAACATCAAGACACATGGTGGAATTGCTGACTGGGTTGCCCAGTGTGGCCACTAGTGAAGAACTTCTCTAAAATGATGAACTCTTAGAAAGTTCTGAGCAATGCCAAGAACAACTTCTTTCTGTTTATATGGCAGCTACACTTGAAAAATTCAGTGTAGAGTAAAATCCTGCAAAGACACATGGTGTTTATACATAAAACAAAATAAAGGTTTGGAATAAGTAATTCTCTATGAATATTTCCCTTGGAGGACAAGATGATGGGCCAGGCAAGGCTCATGCAGATCTTACTAAGCTTTGTGGGAGGCCTGGGTACCCCCTAGCCCCTGCTGTAAGATGCTGATGGAAACCCAGACAGGGTGATAAATAAAGTGTGCTGCCCACATTTCCAAAACTGCTCCTTTGGGTGGTACCATATCCATTGAGAGTTGCTGTACTTGATTATAAGTTCTAGTTCTTGTATCTCCATCTACAGCACAGGTTCTGCAGTTGAGAAGTACCTAAACATCAGTGGATGGATGGATGGATGGGTGGATAGATGAATGGATAGGTAAATGGTTGGGTGGATGAGTGGATGGGTAGGTAAATGGTTGGGTGGATGGGTGGATGGATGGTGGATGGATGGATGGTGGGCAGATGGATGGATGAAGAAAGGGAAAGAAAGAAAGGAATGGAAGGATGGATGGGTATATGGATGGAGAGAATAAGGGAGAGATAAAGTAAGAGAGGGATGAAGAGAATATAGGAGGGAGGGACAGACTGAAAGATGGATGTAGAAGGAGGAATGGAAAGAGGGGTAGAGGGATGGGTGGATGAATTGACAGATGGCTCCTAAAAATTCAATGTGCCTGCAAAACCCTCAGGAGTCTATTGTCCCAGTTAAATGCTGAGTTTACCACCTCTGCCTTTGGACATGGAAGGACCTCCCACTTCTAAGTGGAATAAGGCAGTAACTTGGTGGTTGAAAATCTTAGCTTTAATTTTGTAAAAACACAAATGTATTTGAGAATCAGGTTTTACTGTAGGTCAGTGATTCTCAACCGGAGGCAGTTTTGCCCTGCAGGGGACCTTTGGCATGTCTAGAGACTATCTGGTTTTCACAACCAGAGGAGGTCCACCCACCATGGGCAGGGCTAGGAATGCTGCTAATCTCCTGCAATGGGCAGGGCAGAAAATCTTCCAGCCCCGGATGTCCACTGTGTGGAGATGAAGAGACACCACTGGAGATGATAAGCTGTATTATTTTTTAAAAGCCACTGCAAGAGGAATTAATTGATCTTTGGAAAACTAAAGATCATCTTGAAGAAAATGGATATACACACAACACTGGCACCTATGGGAGACAAGAGATGTGGGGGAGGCAGCTCCAGAGATGAGCTCTGCGAGGAAGTTTCTCTAGGTGTCTTAGCACAGAAAGTGTGTCCTGCGTGGCAGATGTGTCATTAGTGTGATTATATATACTTACATGAGGACACAGTTGTTCCATAAATGCAGCAAACCTTCTAAGCATAATAGGAGAACTTCTCCTGGGGGTGAGCAAGTTAATACATGGAGAATGAAAAGCCTGGATTCACAATGGGATAATAAATGGAAACTCATTGCACAAAGAAAAATTGGTGTTTTAATTTGTCAGAAAATTACTGACTGGCAACAGGCGCTGTGAACCTGGGCTCTTCTTCAGTGTGTGCATTTTCCTTAAAAGAGAATGATCTGGTATTTACAGTTTCTGTCCTAAACAGAGTAATTTGAACACAGTGAGGGCCTACCTACACTGGAGTTTGTGGACCTGCAATCACAGGAGCCACTCTGGAAACAATTAGTTGTCTCCAACATCTGCCACTGGGGCTGCTGCAGGCTGTTGTCTCCACATACCTTGGAGGTTAACAGGGACTCCAATTAGCTTATCTCCTCACCAAAGCTTAGCATCTCCCTGTGCAGCCTCTGGAGCCAAGAGGTGGATTGTTTTCTTCTCCCTTAGAGTAACTTTGTTAAATGTTAACACCAGGGGACAGAGAACCAGAGCTGGAACTGTTAATATAGAACAACTCTGAGAAAATCACAGGCAAAGTAGTTGGGATTTGGTGATGGCAGTGATGGTAAGCATGATGGTGATGGTGGTGGTGGTAGTGGTGATGGCAGTGATGGTGACATTGACAGTGATTGTGGTAGGGCTTCTTGTGGGCAGAGCACTGGCAGGAACAGGAGACCTGGGTTTAGCCCTGCTCACCCCTAAGTAATCTGGCCCCTACACCCCACTCTCATCTACCACACATCCCCTGCTCCTCCTATCTCTGTGCCTCATTCATGCCCATGCTCCTTCCATCCTGGAGTCTGGCAAGCTCTGTCTGATCTCCACGCCTTTGCATGTTCTGTTCTCTCTGTCTGGATGCCTCTCACCCAGACATTCTCTGCCTGTCTCCCTTTAGTCATTCACTTTGCAAAGCAGACTGCCCCCAGAGAGGCCTCTGGTCGCCCCCCACCCCATCGCCACTCTGTTGTCATCAAGAACTTGTATTGCCTGGCTCCCTGGGTCAGCCTGCCTGTGGCCTTCTTTAGGAGGTCAGCTGCAGAAGAACAGGTGATTGCCCTAGGTGTCAATATATCCCAGGCCACCAGCTAGAATGCCTGACTCAGATGCTTCCCATGCATTTGTGGGGTTGGGTCAATGGTTGAATGGCTGTAGGTCCCAGCTGGGTGGGTGACTGGCACTATGGGGTAATGAACAAGAGGTCTGCCCCAGGGATCCTGCTCCCCCATAGCCATCTTTCTTTACCTCACTGCAGGATGGAGTCATGGGGCAGCTTGGCCCTTCCCCTAGGAACCGGTGATGGTCAGGTCCCCAGGGATCTGCAAATAAGCCAAGGCCAAGAACCACTGAGTTAGAGGGGACAACTTACAGAGGGTTCTGGAAGAAAGAGGCCAGAGGAGACAGGCAGATGGACAGGGAGCACAGACATCCAAGGTGGGATGTCATAACATGTGAGTGTCACAGGAGCCCTGGGCAGTCTGAACCCTAGGTCTTCACACTGGAATGGACAAAGCAGGGGATTGTGTTCCCAGGCTTCTTCCTGCCATGATCACCACCATCTTCATCATCATCATCATCA
>PVIY010059522.1:0-12013 GCA_004026745.1 Myrmecophaga tridactyla | reverse complement strand
GTCACCCCGGGGAAAGTTGTTGGAACCCAAGGGCCTGGAGAGAAGACCAGCAGAGACCATCCTGTGCCTTCCACGTAAGAAAGAGCCTCAGTGGACAGTTAGCTGCCTTTCCTCTGAAGAACCAACAAAATAAATCCCCTTTTATAAAAAGCCAATCCGTCTCTGGTGTGTTGCATTCTGGCAGCTAGCAAACCAGAACTTAGGAGTGGATGCTTTCTGTTCTCTTCATCATTTCTAGCCCTGCCTTTTAGCTTTACCTGAATTCTGACTCCACATTGCATCTTCATTTCCTGTACATGATGAACTTTTTCACACCCTGTATTTGTTTACTGCTGCTGCTGTTAAAAAAAAAAGTACCACAAACTTGCTGTATTATAACAGCATAGATTTATTCTCTTATAGTCCTGGAGGTCAGAAGTCTGAAATCAGTCTCACTTGGTTGAAATCAAGGAGTCAGCAGGCAGGGCTATGCTCCCTCCAGAGGCTCTAGGGAAGAATTGGTTTCCTTGCTTTTTCCACTTTCTAGAACTGCATTCTTTAGCTCATGGCAACTCCCCTCATCTTCAAAGCCAGCAGTGTAGCCTCCTTCAGTTCCCAAATTACCTTCTTCTGTGTCAAATCTCTCTAATTCCCTCTTATCAGAATATTTGTGATTACATTGAGGGCCCACCTGAATAATCCAGGAAAATCTCTCCATATTCAAGACTTTCAACTTAATCATATCCAAGGTAACATTCACCAGTTCCAGGGATTAGGATGTGGGTATCTTTGGTGGCCATTTTCTAGCCTACATGCACCCCATTATGTTAGTGGTTTTCCAAAATACAATTGACACAATTTTACTGAAGTTTTGGGGCAGTGTGTTTATGTGTGTGTGTATCATTGAGCATATGTGGTGTTATGTGGAATCCAGGTCAAGTTTAAAGTACCTACCCCAGCCCCCTTAAGTAACAAGGGAGACATAGAATGCCTTCTCAAGCATGTGAGTCTCCCAGCTACTTTCTCTGTCTCAGAAGACTATGTTTCCCCTCTCTGGGTTTCATGCTGAGTTCTCTCTAGTGTTCTGACTAATTCAAAAGATTAAAGAAATGATAGAAATACAAGTGTTATATGCAGAATAAGATTGCATTTACCAGAAAGTAAGATAGTCTTGTGGTTCCCAATCTGCATGGGAGTGGCCATACCAGCTCCATCACTCATTAACTTGGTGGCTTGGGGCAAGTATTTAAACTCTTCAAGTCTCAATTTTCTCATCTGAAAAACGTAAATATTCACACCTATCTTGAAAAGTAGTTATGAGCATTAATCAAGATAATGCAATACATGTGATGCATTTATCACAGTGTCTGGGGCACAATACAACTATTATAATTGCAATAATGATGACTGAAAGTATCCATGGAGCATGATTCTTCCACGTTGTAAAAAAATAGGCTATTTTAGCTGCAGGAAATCTGTTCTTAGTGTGTTCCATCAAAGCTTAGAATTATGTCTCTAGGTCTACTAAAAATGTAAAAAAGTAAACAACGGCCATAGTTAAAAGTACTGAGTATCTATTATGTGCCAGGCACTGGTAAAAACAGTCTACATATATTAACTCATTTATTTCTCATGAAAACCGCATAAGAGAGGTATATGTACTTATCCCCACATTAAAGATGAAGAAACTGAGGCACAGAGAGGATGAAAAACTTGTCTGAGGTCACATGGACAGTAAGTGACACAACTCAGTCTATCATCTGAGAATTTTGCATTCTTCTCAGATAGAAAAAAACTTTCTAAATTCAGGACCCCAGACCTGACATGTCTTAGGAGATTCAGTACAATAGATAATCTTCGTTCTTGCATAATTGATTTATCTTGATGTTATATATTCAGAGTTTAGTTTAGGAGAGAAATTTGATTTTTAATGAAATGCATTTAGGATCACCAATAGATGATTATCAAGTCTAAGTTTGAAATCTTTACACTTCACCTGCTGCCACCATACTTTGTCCATATATTTCCCATGATCTTACTTTATTATGACTCTAGTTTATTCTGCCCCTGAAGGTTGCTTGCCATCATCATGTTATACAATCTTCTCTTTTTAAATGATTTCTCCATGTTCCATTTCCTGTGTATTTTCCATTTTCTACATCTCTCAAACCAGGTAATCAAAAGCTTTCAAACATTGCCAACATTTCTTCTGAAATAAAAGCCCCTGGATCCACCTTTCAGAAAGTAAATATAACCCTCATGTTTTCCAAGGCACGTAGCTAGTCCTAAAATGGGGACCTAGTTCTCGTTAAGTGTTTACTGTATTATCTTTTTTTAACCTCCCTTGGAAGAACTCAATTTATTAGCAGTGTCAGCCTTCTTAAAACAATTTTGTTTTTCCTATTTTTTGAACATCAGCTCTTGCAGATATACAACACCCTCTTTCCCTGCAACAGCTTGTTCTGGAAACCAGTAGACATGTCAGATATACTTGAGGAGGTCCATAATACATGACAAGGACCTCTTATCCCTGGATGAGACTACCTCTCTTTGTCACCCCAACCATCATTATCAAGAGTGGACATGGGTCTCCTGAACTGTGGGCACTCCTAACAAGACTCCCAACTCTTCCTCCCCATTCCTAGTCACAACCTCACCTCTGCCATCTGCTTGGATGCTTTAGGAATTTATCTCATTAAGCCATCTATTCCTGTTTCTATCAATCACTCCAAAAATCCCAGGATACCTAGAACATCCTTGACACACGACTCCACCTTCCCTGGGACAATCTGAGTGGTGAGCCAGTCCCAGCCTTCTCTATTCCCTGTTGCCCTTCCCTGTTTAATTCCTCTCTGTAGCACTTATCATTATCAAACATAGTATATGCTTAACTTACATATTTGGTTTTCTGTCTCCCTTTGCTAGAACAGAAGCAACATGAGGACAAAGGATTTTTGTTGTATTCCTCAGTCCCTAGATTGGCTGGGCCTGTTATATATTAGGCACTCAATTACATGGATTTATTTAGAGATAGCTGGGATGTGAGCCCCACACCACTAGCCCCTCAAGGGAGGGAGGGTAAGAGTCTTTTTCTCTCTTTGACTTAAGAGAGGCATCAATAATACCTCTGGAGATCTTAAGATGTGTTCCTTAAGAGGGACATGGCGATTGGTGTCCCACTTCTAAGCTGAGATATCTAAACGGCAAAAGATTGCCTGGCTGCTGATAGAGAAGTGGGTATTTGATCCTATTGGGATCTCAAAGTTTGTCAGAGAAAGGATGGCTGAATATCTCTCCTGGAGCAGATATAGACCATATATTGGAAAGCCAGTATAAAGTTATCCTAAGTTCTTTCAAGAGTGCAACCTAGAGGGGCTGTGCTGATTTGAAGCTGTTATGTACCCCCAGAAAAGGCCATGTGTTCTTTTAATCCATTCCTGTGGGTGCAGACCTATTGTGGGTGAGACCTTTTGATTAGTTTCAATTGAGATGTGGCCTACTCAATTCAAGGCATGAATTACTCATTTACGGAAGTCCTGTATGAGGGGAAAAAGGTAGAAAAAGCCAAGAGAGCTCAGAGAGAGAAAAGCCCCAGAGATGCTAAGAGAGGACCCACAGAAGCTCAGAGAGGAGGCCAATAGAACCAGGAGCTGAAAGCAAAGAGACCCAGACCAAAGAGGTCCCAGAGTGAAGGACTGTCAGATGCCAACCATGTGCCTTGCTATCCAACAGGGGATCTCTGGGTGCCAGCAGTCTTTCCTCAGAGAAAGTATCGTCCTGTAGATGCCTTAATTGGGACATTTCCATGTCCTTTGAACTTGTAAATTTATAAACTAATAAATCCTCATTGTAAAAGCCAACCCATTTCTGATATATTGTATCCTTGCTAAATTTCATTTAGCAAAATGAAACAGGGATGATGGGAATTTAGCAGAAAAATAATGAGGGGAGACTGCCGTGTTCTTAAGGTATGCTGAAAGAGCTAGTGCCCAGCCAGAGTGGAGATGCACTCACCAGGAGAAGGAGGTGGCCCTGCAGAGACCTTCAGTGGTAGGTGAGATGGGGGAGGAGGGCGTATCTCTGAAGAAACAAAAAAGACCTGTGATATGAAAGTCAGCTTTAAACACCAAGAGATCAGTCCAAGAAGAACCTTCCTGTGCTCTTTACCACCATTATCTCTCCCTACTGAAAACAACAACTCCTACCACTGTCCCTCCCACCCCAAAGTGAGCAATACAGTGGAAGAAAGGACCGCACCCAATTCCCCCAGTACGCAGTTTCCCACTCTTAGGGGCCCAAGACAGGGAATGGGAGCCATTCTCTTTAAAACGACTTTGCAATTTGGATTACTACACAGGACTGGACATTATTAATGGTTGAGTTCAGTCTGCATTTAACAGTGAGGGTGACAAGAGAACTTTCTATTCCCTAAGAAGTGTGCCAACTGAAGCCCACATTTTTATTTAGTAGAAAAGGGAAAAATATTACCACTGAATAAATTTAAGGAGATAGTAGAAGACAAAAATAAAGTTGCTTTGTGCTTTTACGCCATGTAAAAAACAGCAATTGCGTAATAATAACAGAATTGTCAATTTTGAGGGCAGGAAGGGATCTTGGGGACCATGCAGGCCAATATTTTCATTCACAACATGCAATTTGAGGCCCAGAGGGGTGAAATGTCCTGCCTAAGATCCTTACAGCTGGTTGAAAAGCAGAACCGATTGTTAAACCCTGAAACTGAGACTCACTATTGGAAGCTAAAAATTGGTAGATAATCCCTAACCTTGATCTTGCCATTTACTTTAAAGCTTTCTCCAATACAGCTGGTGGAGAAAAAGAAAGCATGGCACCATTTTCAGAATGATACTTAACATGTCTCTTGATCTCTTTCTGGTGATGGGCTGGCAGAGAATTCAATGGCTGCAAGACTTCTAGGCAGGAGGATGCTTGACAAAAACATACCTCTCCCTCTCCTCCTTCCCTCTACACACCATCTCCTGAGCCCTGAAGTCCATTTAACAGGTCGGGGGGAAAAAAAAGCTCTACTTTTTGTTATACAATTATTGCTGAGGCCTGACACAAATGTCTTGGGAAAGGTGACATTTAAAAAAAATGTTTACGATCCCTTCATGAGGATCAGCTTTGATAGGAGAGAGAGTAGCGGGGCTCCTGAAAAGAGATGACAAGACCCACTTGAGATAGAAAAGGAGCCAAAATGGGAGACAAGTCACAAAGACAATCTCCATCTACTTCAGAATTGTGCATAGACTGAGTCTTAAATCTGTGAGAAGTGGTCAGCGATCGAAGAACTACTCAAGGTTAGAATGCCCTTACTGTGCTCATTGCTCATTACAGGTGTGTTGTTTCTGCAAATATTTTGTATTATGTCAGCACTTTGTGTAATAAAGTCAGGTGTAAATCGTGCAAGGTAGTAATTGATTGCAGGTCCCTGAGAGTTTTCACTGAATATTTAAAGTTATATACCATGCTGTTGGAAAGCCGTCTCTCCCCCAAAATAATGATTTAGCATAAAAAAAAGAGAGTCTTTCTATTTCAAATTGTTACAAATTCAAATGTACCTTTTAATCTACTCTTTTCTAACTTACCATTTCTGAGACCAAGAGGTAGATGAAAAATCAATTTTGTGTTGGTGATAACCTGATAACCCTGATGGGTGAGGTAAACATTTGCCTAAATGTTTCAGAGGAATAGGAACAAAGTTCTAAAATAAATGCACACTCTGTTTTCAATATGAATTGCTCTGGTAAATCTCAGATGTTTGTTTTTTTGAGTCAGGAACTGCTCAATTTCCTCAGGAGGCCTTGGTCTTATCTGGAAATGTCTTTACTTTAGGGGGAAAACAGAGTCATTAAAGAAGATACCTACTCTGGTGAAATCAGAATGATATTTATGATGGGCAAATTAATTTTCCAATTAACGACATGTCATGTTTATGACTTTGCAAGAAGATTAGCTTTAGGGAAAGGAATTACTTCCACTTTTCCCAGGCTCAAGTTTTGTTCTTTCCTTTCTCCTTCTAGAGGACAGAATATCCATCAACATGAAAATAAACAGAGTGGGTAGTCAAAATATTTTAGAAAATTCTAATTTAAACAAGAAGGAATAAACATGCTTAGAGAGTGTTCACTGATTTGATATCGTAGTTCTGTTTGAGATTTTCAGAACAGAGGTTTTGAAAATAAATGTATTCCCCAATATTATGGGAGCTGTTAAATGAGATAGAATTATACAGTATTACTATGATCTTGCCAATATCCTCAGATATGGAGGATGTAGGAACTCTTCTAGGGGCAGTCTATAATAATTAAGTCAGTTTCTTTCCCCTCTTCTGTAATACTGAAGGAAAGACCACCCTAAGTCATTTCTAGTGTCTGATCCTTCCTAATCCTTACAACTACCCTAATACATTAGACTAGAATGAGTTTGTCCACAGCTCCAGAATTTGGACCTTTACCCACATAATGGGGAGCAGATAAGGCATGTTGCCTACGATTCCACAGGCTAAGTTCCACCAGAGCTACAAGTTTCTTGAAGAAGACAAAAGAACATTTTAATGTGGATGGATGTTAAATGGGCTCACTTAAAAGAGGGGGCTTCTATCACTCCCTGTTTAATGTAATTCAGCACTCTTGTAGTGATACTGACTGTGTACACGGCATCATGTGAAGGACATAGGAGAGACAAAGGACAGAGAGACCAAGGCCTTGACCTCAAGAAGCTCACAGTCTAATAAGGAGGATAGGAGAAGTCATCAGACAGCAGCAAAGTAAGAATATTCTCCCCAGGGAAGACTGGAGATTCAAAGAGGGAAGGAGCTTCTGGTAGGGAACTTAGCAACTGACATTCATCTTGAGATGAAGCAGAGGAATAAATCAAGGTCTGCACTAGGTGTCCAACCCAAGGGACTGGAGGAATGAACATGCTTTTAGCAAAAAAGTTACGTCTGGAGGAGGTGGCTTCATTAACACATTTGGGGGAGGCTAAAATTCAAGCACCTCAGGCAAAATATTTTAGAAAATCAGCATTTGACTTTTGCAAATGAATAGATCTATCACTGAGAAACCATAACTTTTGCCCTGGTTCTACCTGATAATTCAAATGGTATGACAAAATGGTTTTTGTCCCCAAATACATTTATTTATGGATATAAATATTGGACTGAGTCCTAATACACTCAGTTAGAGGTGTCTAATTTGTAGGTGTCTCTGCATAAAAGCTTGTAGGCATTTTAATAACACAAATAAAACCTCTGCCTTCTAAGTAACTAATGAGTTTTTACATTCTAAGTTCAAAGAATTGTAGGGGGGCAACGGTGGCTCAATGGCAGAGTTCTCACCTGCCAATCTGGAGACCCTGGTTTGATTCCCAGAGCCTCCCCGTGCAAAAAACAAAAAAAAGAAAGCTCAAAGAATTGTGTCACTACTGTTGCATGTTTTACAACCCAATCTCATGATCAGTTTTGGACATTGAAGATATCTGGTGCTGGAAACTCTTAGTTTCTCAATAAAAAGAACTTGCAAGATCATTTGTGCATACACACAAAAACAGCAATTATTGAACCAAAAAAAAAGACGGAATAAAGAGGAAAAAAATGATAGTGTTCAAACACTAAAATAGAACATTGTGTTAATATTCTTAAAAGAATAATATTGTGTTCAATATTTATCCAAATATAATGATGTTTTGGTGGCAATAAAAGCATAGGTATTTACAGAAAACAATGAAAATTTTCTGTTAACTAGAAATGATTTCACAATTTGATGCTAAAATAGCCAAACATGTAAAACAGATTAAAAATATAATGAAATCAGTGATCACTGTCTAGGATGGAGAATTTAAAAAGTGAGAATTTATTTAATAAGAAATAAAACAAGACTAATACATAAACATTTTATGTATATCTCCATTCAACTAGGTACCAGGGACAAAAATTACATTGTCCATTTATATTTATCATAATAATTATTAAAAATTACTAGATGAAGAAAATAAGGAAGTAAAAAATTATTAATGTTTCAATGGTGTTTTTTTAATTAAACTTTTAATTTTGAAATAATTTCTAGAAGACAAGGCTTCACTTTGTGGTTATAATGGCATTCTAATGAACAATTGAAAGATTGTATATAATAATTTCTGTATCTGCCCAAAGATGGAGAAATGAATAAACACTGGAGGGTGGTTGTTCTAGTTTGCTAGCTGCCGGAACATAATATACCAGAAATGGAATGGCTTTTTAAAAGGGGAATTTAGGGTGGCTGCCGTGACTCAGAAGGCAGAGCTCCGACCTGCCGACCTGCCGACCTGCCGTGCTGGAGGTCTGGAGTTCGATCCCTGGTGCCTCCTGCCCATAAGCAAATTTAAAAAAAAAAAGGGGGAATTTAATAAGTTGCTAGTTTACAGTTCTAAGGCCGCAAAAACATGTCCAAATTAAAGCAAGGATATAGAAATGTCTAATCTAAGGCATCCAAGGAAAGATACCTTATTCCGTAAGGCCAATGAAGTTCAGGGTTTCTCTCTCAACTGGAAAGGCACATGGCCAACATGGCAACATCTGCTAGCTTTCACTCCAGGCTTCTTTTTCATGAAGCTCCCCCAGGGATGTATTCCTTCTTCATCTCCAAAGGTTTCTGGTGGCATGGGCTCTCTGATTCTTGAAGCTATGCTGGTCTCTCCAAAATGCTTCCATTTTTAAAGGATTCCAGTAAACTAATCAAGACCCACATGAAATAGGTGGAGTCAGAACTCCTTGGAAGCTATCTAATCAAAAGTTACCACCCACAATTGGGTGGGCCACATCTCCCAGTAGATAACCTAATCAAGTTTCCAACCTATAGTGCTGAATAGAGATTAAAAGAAACGTTGCTCCCACAATATTGGCTCAGGATTAAAGCATAGCTTTTCTAGGGTGCATAAATCCTTTCAAAGTGGCACAGTGGCCCTGCAACCATTTTTAGACATACCATGGCAGTGCCAACTGAATGCTGTTAAAGCAATTAGGTTTAATTTAGGCAAGATAAATGCATAGGAGAGTTTAAGTGAAACAACAGAACTGCTTCAAATGAAGAGCAAACTGTGATCTTCAGCAAAAATTTAAATTAATTTTGGACCTGCACTACTCAAGTTGTTTGGAATGAACTGTTGTTTATTTGGTAAGATTTTGATAGCAAAATCGTACAAAAAACACAGTTTGACCATTTCACTTAGAAAAGGGTTGAAATGTTAAAACAAAATTTTAAAGAAAAATGTTTTACCTAAATTAAAATAAACTGCATGTCACGTACAAAAACAGTGATATTCCAATAGAATACATTGATTAGAACAAGGAGACAGAAATGTGTACACAATTATAAAAAAGAAAATTCACTTACAAATAATCCCAAAATAAATTTATGTAAAGACTATTTTCTAATCATAAAGGATCAATGTATGCTGTGTATTGCAAAAGATTAGAACAAATGCAATATAGTGTTATTTTCAGTTTTCTTTATACTACCACAGCTTTGAAAACTTGGAAGAAAGGAAATTTTTAAAATATCCTATCAATCTAAATTTTGCTTTAAGAAATGGTTAAAATCACAATATGTGATAGCAATTTATATGATACAATTAGAATATTTTGTAGCATTTTTTTGTTTTACATCAACGAAAAAAATTCTGATTATGACAATATAATTAGCAGTTTTTGTTGAAATTAAGACAAGAAAAATTAAATCATATTAAATTAATGTATACTGTACAAATTATATGTGTGGCTTTATTTTATTACTCATTGAAACTCACTGGCTTATCAAGAGAGCACTGAGAACTGGGCCATGATAATTAATCTAAGCCACCTTTCATCATTTGCTGATTTGTCAGTTATTTAGAAACCATTAACATGTATTTTTGGTTTTGTCAACATGGAAGTATTTGTCAAGGTAGATAGGTGCAACATGGTTTGCTTAACAGTCTGTTAGTTTGATTTATAAGTTTTAGACATTGAGATGTAGAGTACTTGAGTTTCCAGTGGCTTCTTTTTCCAGGTTTGGAGATGTTAGGGGCAGGCCTGTAGGCATAGTATTTCTCCCCAAAATGTTTTCCCCATTATTGAACTGAAATATCTACCTTTACTCTCTCCTTACCTTCTTTTTTTTTTTTTTTTTTTGGTAACTATTCTTTTTTTGGCCATTAGTAGAATTTTCCCCATTCCATTGAAAAAAACTTTTCTCAAGCCCTTCTCTGGCCTCCACAGTTCTCTGGTTTTACCTCTTACTCCCAGGAACCCAATAGCTGATTGCCCATACAAATTCTCCTCAGAGGCAGGAGAGGGCTGTGCTCAGAATCTGCTGATTTTTTGTCCTCGTGCACACACTTCCATCACCTCTCTCTTTCACCCCTCAGTGTGCCAGAGGTGTTTCTAAGGTACTTCTTCGTGCCACTCAGCTTCTAATACTGTTTACTTTCCAATTAACTCTTTTCCAATTACCCTGAAAGAATTGGTCCTTCTCTTTTCTTTGGTGTCAGCAGCCTCCGTTTGCTTGCTTCTAGGCCACTTGCCTATGGAATTGGGTAAGGAAGTACAGGCTGCTAAATTGTGTTAAGCTTCTCAGGTGACAGAGGGCCTCCCTTGGGGTTGGTGCTGAGGATCTGTTTGCCTGGCCCTCTGTTCCCTTAGTTCTGGTGACCTTCTTGGTACTGCGCCTTTGTTAAGACTTTATTTGCCTAGCTCAGTGATCCTCAGTCATTCAGTTTCTGAAAGCGCGGTGAGCTTTGGGCCGACTCTCCCATATCCGTGTCCTCAGAACTCCTATTTTTCATCAGGCCCCTGATCTGCTCCTGTTCATGACCAGTGCTGTGGGTCTACCTTCTGAGTCTTGCTTCTTCATTGCCTCCCAGAGAATGATGTAGTGAAGGAAGAGCAGTAAGAGTCTCGGTCAGATAAGTGATTTACTAAATTATTATTTCCTCAATCTCTATGTACACCTGAAACAGCACCTGTCCCAAGTTTTTAATAACTTAATGGAAGTTTTGTCTTTGTTTCTGCAAAAATAATAAATTTTCTTCCAAATAACACTACTATACTTGTTAAATACTGGAATTATTTTTTTCTTGGAATTTATATGGGCTTATTGTTTTTTGATCCATAGCATAATATACTGCATTTTTACACTCTTAAAATATGTTATGAAAATCAATATTATGAAATATCTATAAACACATCAATGTCAGTGTGTGTGAAGAGTTGGGGGAGGGGGAAGGACTTATGTCTCCTATCATAATTTGATACAGAATCTAAAGGATCATAAGATATCAATTTTGGAAAATCACAGTTCTTGGATTTCTGCCACCTGTAATTAGTGATGTTTCATTTTTTCCCATATGACAGAAAAAAAGGGGCTCATTATGATGGTAAAAATAAAGATAATGAGGAGTTACAATGGTATTAAGAAAAAGGAAAACCAAAAGTTTTCAAGTGAAATCAGAGCCAAATTCTAAGTAACTAGAATTATCTTCTCAAAATTGTCCATCACCCTCTCCTAGTTAGACCAGGGCTTTCTCAAACATCAGACTTCAAAACAAAAATCCTTGTTATCCAAGATTATCTGACTATCTGCATAGTTTTATTAGTAAAGTTATAATGATTATTCTGTGCTTTCTTTTTCTTTGCATATGGGTAATTAATTAGGCAGTTTGGGATTGTTTCAGGAGCCTACTGATTCATATATTTCATCATTCTTTCATTGATGGATCCAGTATTTACTATGAAAGCCAAAAGTCACTTCATGTATTCATAGCCAAGAACATAGCCAAGTGACCTTAAGCAAGTTACATGGCCTCTCTGAACCTTAGTATCCTATCAAAAATGGCAATACTCATATCCACCTTTCAGAGTGGTTATCAGAATTGAATAAAATATCATCCAACCTAGCATGGTGCATGGATGTTAAATACTCAATAAAGGCAGCAACTATGATGGCCGTTATTGTTATTGATATAGAAAATTTGTTGTTGTTCTTGTTGTTGTTAAACATAC
>PVIY010059521.1:0-12037 GCA_004026745.1 Myrmecophaga tridactyla | reverse complement strand
CCAATGTTCCAACCCATCCCACTCAGATGATGCTGGGTACCACCCTTTCAGCTGATCAGAGGTGGTCCTGGCAAAGGGCCATATTAGCCTGCTTTTCTAGGTCTGATGGGAATAGGTTGCCAAAAGGGCGTCATCTGCTGGTCTGATTGGGAAGTGCAGCCTTGTGAAGTGGAAGGAAAAACAAGGCTTCTTGGAGTCTTCCTGACCCTTCTCGCAGGGCCCTTTGGATCTGGTCTGCACATCCTGTATGGGTATCTGGCCCTGTTTGGGCTGAGAAATACTGATCAACCAGCTATCAAAGAAGAGCCTTAACACAACCCAATCAACAACAAAATTCCAGATGAGAGAGAAACTGACCTTTAGAATAAATCCATCAAGATAATCAGATGCCCAGATATCTGTAAAAAAAAACAAGCCATATTAAGACTTAAGAAGATATGCTCCAATCAAATAAAAATTTAAGCACTCAGAAGAGATACAGAATTTAGAACAACTAATAAAGATGTTAAAAACAAATTTCCTAAATCAATTCAAGGAGATAGCTAAAGAGAAAAGCGGTATCAAGAAGACACTAGGTGAAAAGGTGATGGTGGAGTTATACAGAAAAGATAGGATTTGACAAATGAATACGAATGCCGAATCATTAAGTTGAAATCTCTTTTAGTCTCCAGTATCTTAGAGCAGCTAGAAGTAAAAACCTAAAATTGTGGTATTGTAACCCATGTCAAACTCTGAAATGTATTCTTCCCCTAATTGTGGTATTGTGCTTTGAAATTTATAGCTTTGCTGTATATATGTTATTTTTTCACAAAAAAGAAAAAAAAAAGTTGATTGTGATGATAAAAAATATTTATGCCTTCTAGCCTCCTATATTTTGGAACACCTAGAAGGAAAAATCTGAGAGGATCATATGGTAGCCCGTGACATACTCTGGAATCTGCCCTGTAACTATTTGTTGAAGAGTGCTTTGAAAACTATTGCTTTTTCTTTCTTTGCTTTGTATATATGTTATATTATACAATAAAAAAGTAAAAAAAAAGAAAGAAAAAGAAGAAGACACTAGGTGAGCCAAAGAAGAATTTGAAAGCACATATAGAAAAATAACAGAGCCAATGGGAATGAAAGGCACAATAGATGAAATTTAAAATACACTAGAGGCATACACTAGATTTTAAGAGGCAAAAGAAAGAAGCAACAAGACGACAGAGTACCCAAATTCAAACAGACAAAAATCAGATAGAGAAAAAAATGGGAAAATTTGAGCAGGGTCTCTGGGAAATGATTGACAACACAAAGTGCAAAACTTATATGTCATGGGTATCCAAGAAGGAGAAGAAAAGGGAAAAGGGGCAGAAAGAATATTTGAGGAAATAGGGTAAAAAATTTCCCAACCCTTAAAAAGACATAAATATGCATATCCAAGAAGCATAGCGTACTCCAAAGAGAATATATAAAAATAGAGCCTCTCTAAAACATACTAATCACATGTCAGATGCCAAAAAGAAAGATAGCATTCTGAAAGCAGCAAGAGAAAAGCAATTCACCACATATAAGGGAAGTCGAATAAGACAAGTTCCACTTTCTCATCAGAAACCTGGAGGCAAGAAGGCAGTGGTATGATACACTTAAGATACTGAAAGAGAAATTGACAGCCAAGAATTCTTTATATAGCAAAGTTGACTTTCCAAATGAATGAGAGTTTAAAATCTTCACAGAAAAGCAGAAGAGTGTAATAAGAGAGCTACCCTACAAGAAATAAAAAGGGAGTTCTGCCACCTGAAAACAAAAGATAGGAGAAAGAGGGAGGCTTGGAAGATAGTGTAGAATTGAAGATTATCAGTAAGGGTAACTAAAACTAAAATAAAGAGAGAGAGAGAAAAAAATGATCTGACAAATAAAAGCCAAAAAATAAAATCATTGAAGTAAATACTTCCTTTACAGTAATAACATTGAATGTTAATGGCTTAAACTCCCCATTCAAAAGATACAAATTGACAGACTGGATAAAAAATATGATCCATCTATATGCTGTTTACAAAAGACTCATTTTAGACCCAAAGATACAAATAGGTTGAAAATGAAAGAGTGGGAAAAAAATATTCCATACAAGCAATAACTTAAAAAAAAATCTGGGATAGCTATATTAATATCAGACAAAATAGACTTTAAATGCAAAAATGTGATAAGAGGGCAGGCCACGGTGGCTCAGAAGGCAGAGTTCTCACCTGCCATGCTAGAGATTCCCATGTTCAATTCCCAGTGCCTGCCCATGCAAAAAAAAAAAAATGTTATAAGAGACAATGAAGGTCATTACATATTAGAAGGGGCAATTCACCAAGAAGAAATAGCAATCACAAATATCTGTGCAGCTAACCAAGGTGCCCTAAAGTTCATGAGGCAAATGCTGGCAAAACTGAAAGGCATAATAGACATCTCTACAATAATAGTTGGAGACTTCAGCATACCACTCTCTTCAACAGATGAAACACCTAAACAGAGGATCAAGAAGGAAATAGACCTAAATAATATGATAAATGAACTAGACCTAACAGACTTATATAGAACATTGTACCCTGAAACAGCAGGATATACATTCTTCTGAAGTGTTCATGGATCATTCTCCAGAATAGACCATAGGCTGGGGCACAAAACAGGTCTTAGTAAATTTTATAAGATTGAAATTATACAATGTACTTTCTCTGATCGTAGTGGAATGAAACTGGAAATAAATAATAACTGGAGAACTGGAAAGTTCATAAATGTGTGGAGGATAAACAACACACTCTTAAACAATCAGTGGATCAAAGAAGAAATTGCAAGAGAAATCAATAAATAGCTCAAGAAGAATGAAAATGAGAACACAAACATAAAACTTATGGGAAGCAGTGAAGGCACTGCTGAGAGGGAAATTTATAGTCCTTTGTCTACATTAGATAATAAAAAAGAGTTAAAGACCTAACTGAACACTTGGAGAAACCAGAGAAAGAATAGCAAATTAATCCTAAAGTAAGCAGAAGAAAAGAAATAACAATGATTAGAGCAGAAATAAGTGAAAATGAGAACAACAAAAAATAATAGAATTAATAAAGCCGAAAGTTGACCCTTTGATAAGATCAATAAAATTGATAAGCCTTTACCTAGACTGACAAAAACAAAAAGAGAGAAGATGCAAATAAATAAAATCAGAAATGAGAGGGGGACATTACCACTGACCCCAAAGAAATAATAAAGATCAAAAGAGGATACTATGAACTACTGCATGCCAAGAAATTAGACAACTTAGATGAAATGGACAATTTCCTAGAAAGCCATGAACAACCTAACTGACCCAAGAAGAAATAGGAGACCTCAACAAACCAATTACAAAAAAAGAAATTGACTCAGTCACCAAAAACCTCCTAGCAAAGAAATACCCAGGACAAGTGAATTCTACTAATCATTCCAACAAGAATTAATACCAATCCTGTTCAAACTCTTCCAAAAAACTGAAGAGGAACACTACCTAGTTCAGTTTATGAAACCAACATCATCCTAATACCAAAGCCTGACAAAGATGCTACAAGAAAAGAAAATTAGAGACCAATCACTGTTATGAAGATTGATGCAAAAACCCTCAACAAAATATTTGCAAATCAAATCTAACAGCACATCAAAGGAATGGGTTTTGATGATCCAGTCGATTTTATTCCAGGTATGCAAGGGTGATTCAACACAAGAAAAACAATTAATGTAATACACCACGTTAACAAGTCAAAAGGAGAAAACCACATGATCATCTTGATTGATCCTGAAAAGGCATTTGACAAAATCTAGCATCCTTTCTTGATAAAAACAGTTCAAAAATAGGAATAGAAGGAAACTTCCTCAACATGATAAAGGGCAAGTATGAAAAACCCAGCACCAACATTGTACTCAACAGTGAGGAACTGAAAGCGTTCCCTCTAAGTTCAGGAACAACACAAGGATGCTCCCTTTCACCAGTGTTATTCAACATTGTGCTAGAAATTCAAGCTAGAGAAAATAGGCAAGGAAAAGAAATAAAAGTCTTCCAAATTGGAAAGGAAGAAGTAAAAAAAATTCACTGTCTGTGGATGGCATAATCCTATAGTTAGAAAATCCCCCCCCAAAATCTGTGACAAAGCTACTAGAGCTAATAAACCAGTTTGGCAAAGTGACAGGATACAAGATCAACACACAAAAATCAGTAGTGTTTCTGTATGCTAATAGGGAGCTATCTGAGAGGGAAATCAAGAAAAACATTCTACGTCCAACAGCAACTAAAAGAATCAAATATCTATGAATAAACATAACCAGGGATGTAGAAGACCTGTTTTCAGAAAACAACAGAACATTGCTAAAAGAAATCACAGAAGTTCTAAATAAGTGGAAGGACATTCTGTTTTGATATCCAGAATATAAAGAAATCCTACAGCTCAATAATAAAAAGACAAACAACCCAATTTTAAAATGGGCAAAAGACATGATAGACATTTTTCCAAAGAGGAATTACAAATGATTAAAAAGCACATGAAGAGATGCTCAACTTCACTAGCTATTAGGGAAATGCAAATCAAAACCACAATAATATCATTTCACATTTGCTAGAATTGCCACTGTTAAACAAACAAACATAAAAAAACTATGAGTGATAAAGAGTTTATAGAGAATTAAGAACACTTGTTCACTGCTGGTGGGATTGTAAAATGGTAAAGCTGCTGTGAAAGAGTCAGGAAGCTAAGTATAAAACTGCCATATGATCTGGCAATCCTGCTCCTGGATATAAACCCAAAAAAACTGAAGGCAGGGACTCAGACAGACATTTGCACATTGATGCTCAGAGTGGCATTATTCACAATTGCCAGGAGATGGAAGCAACCCAAGTGTCCACAAATGAAAAATGGATAAGCTAAATGTAGTGCATACATATGGTGGAATATTATTCAGCTGTAAAAAGAAATGAAGTCCTGATACATAATGTCACAACATGGCTGAACCTGGAGGACATTATGTTGAGTGAAATAAGACAGAAAAGGACAAATATGGTATGATCCCACTAATGGGAACTAAATATAAAAGTAAACACGTCGCGTTAATATCTAAAATATAGGTATCAGAAGATAGAATAAGAATAGAGAATGGGGAACTGATGCTTAATTTGTGCAGAATTTTCAAATAAGTGTGATTGTAAATGTTTGGAAATGGATAGAGGTGATGGTAGCACATTATCATGTGTATAAATAACTGCACTGAATATTGGGTGTGATAGTGGTTGAAAGGGGAAGTTTAAGGTTGTGTATAGTAGTAGAAGAAAAGCTAGAGGATGAAGTAAGGGATTGTATGGCAAAGTCAACCCTGCTGTGGATAATGAAGGTGGTTGATAGTATAAATACAGGAATGTTCTTCCATGGATTAGAACAAATGTATTTCACAACGACAAGGCATTGGTAGTAGGGTTGTATATGGGGGAAAATGCACCTAATGCAACATATAGACTCTAGTTAACAATAATATATTAATGTTTTTCCATCAGATGTAACAAAGATAACACACTAAAGCTAAGTGTCATTAATAAGAGGATATACGGGGCATAAGGTTTTTCTTTTTGGTGCTAGGACAGTGTTATAAAATTGATTGTCATTATGTAAGCACAGCTCTGGGAGACTTTGGATATAAACACAGCTCTGAGAGCACTTTGGATGGACTGTGTGGTATCTGAATAAAATTGTATTAAAAATTTTTCATAGAAATAATTCCAAGTTAAAAAAAAAAAAGCATAATCTAGTTTGGAGTAGAGCTCTGGACAGGAAAGGATGAATCCTAAGCCCGTTGAGGCAGTCATTTGTCCCATATGAACTAAGGAGCTAAGGCCCCAAGATAAAGACAATGCCAGGTACTCTGTTGAACATTTAAAAGTCATGTTCTGTTTTCTTCAAGATGCTAAAAGATAAAAATAAATCTGTTCAAATAACATCCAAGTTTTCTAATTTTGTATATGTATGAGAGTGCAGATAGGTAATTTATGCAGCATAATTCTTTTAGAAGTATATGCTTTTAGGCTGACTTACCAGAGTTGCTGAAATAAGAAAATACACGTCAATTTTATTATAAAGAATGGGGACATTGACGCGTGTCTGACTGCATGGATGACAAATTCATCCCTGGCCTTGAGTTGAAGTCATTCATAGACTTTCATTTGCTTTGCAGGTGGAGCGGGAAAAGGCCATTCTTCTGGCCAATCTCCAGGAGTCCCAGACACAGCTGGAGCACACCAAGGGGGCGCTGACTGAGCAGCATGAGCGGGTACACCGGCTCACCGAGCACGTCAATGCCATGAGGGGCCTGCAGAGCAGCAAAGAGCTCAAGGCTGATCTGGACAGGGAGAAGGGCCGGGACTCTGGGGATGAGGCCCATGACTATGAAGTGGATATTAATGGCTTAGAGATACTTGAGTGCAAGTACAGGGTAGCAGTAACTGAGGTGATCGATTTGAAAGCTGAAATTAAGGCCTTAAAGGAGAAATATAATAAATCTGTAGAAAACTATACTGAAGAGAAGGCCAAGTATGAGAGTAAGATCCAAATGTATGATGAGCAGGTGACAAGTCTTGAGAAGACCACCAAGGAGAGTGGTGAGAAGATGGTCCACATGGAGAAGGAGTTACAAAAGATGACTAGTATTGCCAATGAAAACCACAATACCCTCAATACAGCCCAGGATGAGTTAGTGACATTTAGCGAGGAGCTTGCTCAGCTTTATCACCATGTATGTCTGTGTAATAATGAAACTCCCAACAGGGTTATGCTGGACTACTATAGGCAAAGCAGAGTCACCCGCAGTGGCAGCTTGAAAGGTCCCGATGATCCCAGGGGACTTTTGTCTCCACGATTAGCCCGGCGGGGTGTGTCATCCCCAGTAGAACCAAGGACCCCATCTGAACCAGCTCCAAAAGAAAACACAGAAGCCAGCAAAGAACCAAGTCCAACCAACACCCCCACAATCTCTCCCGTCATTACTGCCCCACCGTCATCTCCAGTATTGGATACAAGTGACATCCGCAAAGAGCCAATGAATATCTACAACCTTAATGCCATAATTCGGGACCAAATTAAACATCTGCAGAAAGCTGTGGACCGGTCCTTGCAACTGTCTCGTCAAAGAGCAGCAGCCCGGGAGCTGGCCCCCATGATTGATAAAGACAAAGAAGCCTTAATGGAAGAGTTCCTCAAGCTCAAGTCCCTGCTGAGCACCAAAAGAGAGCAGATCGCCACGTTGAGGGCAGTGTTAAAAGCCAACAAACAGGTAATCTCACTCTACTGCCAAAGAATGCTAGTCAAAGCTGCCTTAGCTAATTCCTTAATTTTCTTGAGACTCCACTATGAACAGAATGAGTTCAGATTCCTGATCAGTGAAGGAATAAACCACATCTACTGTGCTAGATCAGAACATAATTATTTTTAGGTGAGTGGATGGATGATGGATGAAATAAAAGAGTTGCTATGCCCAATGAGGTGGAGTTAGAGGTTAGAAGAAGATAAAGAAGGAACAGAGGGAAAAAAGAAGTTCAGAAGGTGCTTAGTTAGAGCCCTGCAGTCAATGAGTGGAAGCTGGCATGGCAGCTAATATCAGGAAGATACAGCAAGACAGACTTGCTGGCAGGGAGCTGGATCAGAGTCTTATGCAGGCAGAATAAGGGAGGTTGTCAGCCAATAAGGCCTGTCTTTGAAGCTGGGGGTTCAGACTCAAGACTCACTTTTCAGGGCTGCTAACAAAACAGAAAGGGATGCCTTTATCCTTCATCTCAGACCTAGAAAAACAAAGTAGTAGAAAAGTGATCAAGTCCAGGACTCAGGGATGAAGAACAAGGTAGCTGTGGGGAACTGAGTGACATCATTGAAACCAGGCAGATGATTACCACCAAATTAAATAGTTTGGGGCCACATTAGCAATAAAAGAGAGTACACACAAGTTTTGTCAGTGACCACATATCTGAAATTTGGGTTCGAGCTGAGAAATTAATTCACCTGGGTCGGAGCTCAAGCAGTTGATAGTTTTCCCTAGTCATTTGTACTTTGGGAATATGTAGGACTACCTGACTAATTCTTAGACCTCCTAGATGACGGATTTGTTTTCCACTCTCAAGTTTTACCTGGGAGGATGTGCTATGGAATACAGGCAGGAAAATACTTTTAGCCCCTGTTTAGTTCGCCTAAAAAGATAGCCTTGATAGACACACATTTGAGAAGGTTGCCAATTAAATAAATGTATGTGTTGATAAAAAGAGGCAACCAAGCTCAAATAACCTTCTTGCAAATGTAGGCAATGCCAGTGAATAGTAGTACATGTGGCTCTTGCTCTTTGGGGAATGAAGGTTAATCTCAGATTTAAAGTTCCTTCTCCTCTTGCCCTGACCTGATTCAGAACAAAGCAAAGCATTTCTGACTGAGTTTTTGTTTTCACAGTAGTTTGTGGCACCATTTGTCTTACATTATGGTCACATCCTTTATGTGCTCAGTAAATTAAATGAAAGTATACTTTTAGTCATGCATTTGGTGTACATATAATGATTGGTCCTATTGGTGGAATGCTTATGTGCATAAATAGTTTCAAGTATTTACAAATAGCACATTATATATTTGTGTGTGTATACATATACATGCACACACACAGAGACATGTACATTGAAATCCATTGTGAAATATTAATGCTTAAGGTTAGGGTAAGAATTCTGTGGTATAGGAAAAAAAGATAATTTTCCTGTATTAAAGTAGGCATTCTATACTCTCAATGAATATTTTAATATACTTGAGGATTTTTTCATAGGTAATGCCTTGTAATGAAATAAGGAAATGTTTATGAAGGACCAGTGTACTGGAGAATATACTGGACCATGCTAGATCCTAAAGATTCAAAGATGCTCACAGCTTCCTAGAGATATCAGACTATAAACAGATAATTGCAGTTCCATGTTATATATGCTGTAATCCGTTAAGAGAACAAAGCAGAGGAAGCAATGAATGCTTCCTAGAGGAACAGCAAAAGCCTTCACAGAAGCAATTTTATTTGAATTATTTCTTTAAGTAGAGGAGGAAATAATTCCACACAAAGAAAAGGAGGTAGAGAGGAGCAAAGGTAACACATAGGATGATATATTCAGGAATGGTTGCAAAGATTTCTGTGGCTGCAGGTGAGATTTTTTTATTTAGAAAGTCAGCTTTGGGAATAGATGAAGAATATGGCGAATGCAGACATCAGCAAATCTACTAATGGGTTATAGGTACTCAAAATTCACTTCTGAAAAAACTGAACACAATCTGTTGATAAAGTACTCTACAAAGTTGAACCCTTTTAGGCATTTCTCACAAATAATAGAATGAGTTTGTACTTCTCTTTCAGATCTTGCTGCTCTGCCATTCTCATCTCTCCCCTCCTTAGATGCCAACTGTGTGGCTCCGTGTGCTTACAAAATTGTTACATCTACATTTTCACAAGTTAAACTTCATTATCTGTTCTAAATTAGGAATTTGTATCTAAAATTTTAAAAAACTAAACAACTGTCATTTTCTTAATTCTGTATCATTTTCTAAATCTATAGTATTTCTTCAGATTTCACTGAATATTAATGCTACAGGACATGCTAAAATACTTTATCAATAACTTCTCATTTTAATCCGAATTTAAATTCAATCAAAACTAATAGGCAACATCATCTGTGGAATCAAAACATTAACAAACTACCTCCTTCCAACAATGTTTTAATGAGAAAATAACCCATCTATCTCTACAGAAGTGAGGTTTTCCATAACAAAGTTGAAGCTGTCCATTTCAAGCGCACACACACACACACAGACACACACACACACAGACATACAAATGTAAAAAGCCAGTATAGTCCTCCTGGGGAATCCCAGAAGTAGAACCTATTTTTTTTCATTAGTTATAGACTTTTTCATTGTTATTGGATATTTTTACATACACTGAAAAGCTGTAGTTTTACAAGATGTAAAAATGTTCAGTTTGGCTTCATTATGTATACACCATGACACCAAACAGGCATACCCTAAGTTTCTTGCATTGATTCATCTAATGTTTTCTTAGTCCATTAAATGATTTCTTTGCTTCATTCAATGGTTTTTTGCGTTGCTTCATTCCACCATTAACTTTTATGTTCTAGGCTATTTCTAGATTTGAAACATGATTAAATACCTTGGAATCTCTGTTTTCAGGGAATTTATAAAGAGTCTGACTACAATTCATTATTTTGAAGAACTTATATGGAAAGACTAGTGAAATAATTGAATCGTTGTAAATCTTTCCTCTTACAAATATGAGATTTGTCATTTGTCATATACTCACATATGTAGTAAATTGTACCTGTCTTTATGTTTAATTCTATATGTTCCGAATTCACAGAACACAGATGGCATGAGATTATTTGAGCCCTAACATATTTCATTTGGAGGTTGTGCTTCTTCACTAAATTCTCCCTGAAAAAATTCTTGCATAAAGTTTACAACCCTTTCATTTTCCCAACTCCATATCTGAAAATCCAACACCTCAACAATCTGCATTAAATAACTACTCTTTAATGACTATGTAACTATTATTCTCTTAGCTCTTGATACTGACTTTGGCTCACAGCTGACTTCTAGGACAATTTAACAACATTATGGATTCCCAATACATTTAGACATTCAAGAAATACTTTCTATGTATTACATACGTTTATAAAATCAATTTACTTTCTGTTTATGAAAGAGAATGATAGATCCAGCATAAAGAAATCTGATGATAGATTTTCCTGATATAAAAATTGTAAGTTTTATGGTTTTTCTGCTTTAGACAGCAGAGGTGGCACTAGCTAATCTCAAGAACAAATATGAAAATGAAAAAGCAATGGTGACTGAAACTATGACGAAACTTAGAAATGAACTGAAGGCTTTGAAAGAAGATGCAGCAACATTCTCATCCTTGAGAGCAATGTTTGCAACAAGGTAACAGTTTTTTTCTTGCTAAAATTGGGTATGTTGCATGGGGAAAAAGACTTTAAAATTCACCTGTCTCTCTTTTTTCATTTTGAGGGTGTTTGTTGTGTTGTCTAGAAGGGTAAAAGGTGAAGAAAATATATGAGATGCTGTTCTGACAAATTGAAGATAAAAACATTTTGTGCTGTTTTTCCAATACCCTCTACTGGAGAGACAGGATCAAGCAATTCTTTTACTTAGAAATACATTTAAATCAATATAATAGAGTTCTTCCTAGAGCTTATGTGCCCAAAAGAATTAGACTTAAAAAAAAAGTCTCCAATTAGTAAAAAAAAAACTACTTCCTAAAAATAGATGAATGCTTTATCATCACCACCAAAATATATTTCTGTGGCCAAAGTACATAAAAGTGGATATCACTAGTACTGTACAGGAAAGGCATGTTCATAATAAAGATAAATATTCATTATATCAGCTAATCACTCAAAATTTAATGTCTGTTGATTAAATTATAATTTCTGAGGTGTAATTAATGTCATTACCTCTCCTCACCAGTTTCATTATATATTTATATTTTGTTTTAAAACTTGAAGAGATTATTAAGAATTTGTTGATTTGACAGTTTCAGATTTTCAATATAGTGTTGAAATTATGTTTTTGCTGCCATAGTTCAATGGCAAAATAATAATAATACAGTTATATTGTATGTTGCATACTTGGGTGCAAAATTCACAAAGCATAGATACGGCTTTATTTGCAGATTAAATAAATAGTTAGATGTAGTTGATGTAAATGTAAAAATGGAAGTGCTGGGCTTTAGCGGAAATACCTGGAATCCATCCAGCTTTCCTTGTGTATTAGTAAAGAAAAGGCTCACACTCATCCTTTGTGATAGAATCTCACAAGGGCGGTGGAAAGGAGTTTTGAGTCCCCACAGGATCACGGATGTGGAGGAACTGAACGAAGCTGATTTCTGGCTCTTAGCACAGGAGAATATGCACACCTCTGGTTATTATAGGGGGCAGGATAAAGAATGGGAATAGGGCACAATGTCC
>PVIY010059520.1:0-12012 GCA_004026745.1 Myrmecophaga tridactyla | reverse complement strand
GTGAGACCCAGCAGGTTGAAAGACTTTCCTGTGAAGTCTCTGGGCTCTGTTTTTCTTATCCTGCCCAGTATGTGGCGCTTGTCTGCCTGCGGGTCCCACCAGCAAAAGATGTTGTGGCTCCTTTAACTTTGGAAGGCTCTCCCTGCTGAGGGCGTGGTGGAAACAGAGGAGAGGTTGTAGGCTGGTTTTAATGGCTTCAAATTGCCAAGGCCTGGGGTCTGAATTCCTTGAGAGAGGGATTCCACCTAAGTTGGGCTTCACCCCTCCCCTGGGGAAGTACAGGCGGGAGACAGCCCTGAAAGCAGTCTGTTTCTGCCTATGCCTGGGGCAGTTGCAGCCCGAGTAGTCCCACCGCTGAATCCAGAGGTAGCCAAGCCTCCGTAGAAACAGCCACAAAAACCTCTGTTTTGTCCCCTTTCCTCTTTTTCGGTTAGCCCAATAAGCGACCTCTGCCTTGACCATTTTCGCCTGAGCTGGGGGCCTATTTTTAGCAGTCAGAATTTGTTTATTAATGCCACAATTGGTGTTTGGTTGGACTCAGTCCCTGCTACTGTTAGAGTCTCTTTCTTTTCCCTCCAGGAAGCCGCCTGTGGAGGAGGGGCGCCGGGTGCCGCGGCTTGGGGAACTCATGGCTCCGGAGACTCTCAGTCGGTCCAGCTGGTCCAGACTGGGGTACGCTGTGTGTCTGGTCACTATCGTGGCTCCAGGAGCTGTTCTGTACTGTTTCTGGTTATTTAGTAGTTGTTCTGGAGGACGAACTAAAACATGCACATTGCTAAGCCGCCATCTTGGCCCCTCCCCCTCGACTGTTTTTTTAAAAAAACATTTCATTGAGAAATCTTCACACACATATATCCCATACATGGTATACAATCAATGGCTCACAATATCATCACATAGTTGTGTATTCATCACTATAATAATTTTTAGAACATTTGTATCACCCCCGAAAAAGAAATAAAAGGAAAAAAGAAAAAACTCATACACTCCATACCCTTTACACCCCTCCCTCTCAATGACCACTAGCATTTCCATCTACCCAGTTTATTTTACCCTTTGTCCCCCCTATTATTTATTTATTTTTTATCATCTGTCCATACCCTGGACAAAAGGAGCATCAGTCTGACTGTTTTATGTTGAGAAGGGGTGTTGACACTAAAGGACAGGGCAATGTAATTGAGTGATAATATCAGAGAGGTTGGTCCCTTTGTCTTTCATGATTTATCTGCCCCAGGTACCCTCTAGGAATTATAGGTTCCAGGAAAGCAAACTTAGTGCATGAAAGTTGTAGTCTCAGTTCGGATCCTAGGTGTTCTCAAGAGTCAACAGGAATGATGCTGGTTGGGGTTTAGCAAACCATGGTGGTCAGCACTAATTAACTGAAGCTTGCTTAATAGTCACCTCCAGAATAGCCTCTTACTTCACTTGATTTCTCTTGGCCATTGATGCCTTATTTTATTACACCTCTTTTCCTCCCCTTGATTTGGAAGGTGTTGTTGATCCCGCGGTGCTAGGACCAGACTCATCCTTAGGAGCCATGCCCCAAGCCACCAGGGAGAACTTCATCCCCGAATGTCATGTCCCACGCAGGGGTTCCATGTCTTTTAAGTAATGATGATGTGCTTCAAACATTTCTTCAATGGCCTCCTACCAGTAATTCACTTAGCTGTTATGCCTGAGTGTCCTCATCTATGAGCTGATGGAGTTATCTCTAGGTCCCGTTCCAGTTCTGGAGTTCAGGTGGCTCCAGGCTGGGGGTCAGAAGGCCTTGGGTCCGTGCTGGCTCAGCCACTGGCAAGTGGTGCAGCTGTCAGCAAGTTGTAGTATTTCGATGGACAGTTTTCTTACCTTGAGTAAAATGTAGGACCTCTGAGCTTCTCCCAATTCAGGCTGGGTGTGGTTTTTTAAGTTGATCCTAGTAAGGTCCTACCATTTGTATTCTCTGCCATGCCACCCAGGCTCTACTGGGTGAGGAGAAAGGTTGAGTGGGCCAGGCCTGGGTGCAGCTGCAACCCTGAAGTCAAGTATTTATGGATTTCTACTTCACTAGGCTTCACATGGCAGCAATCTCAGTAGCGAGGTTAAGCATTTGAATCTTCCTGAACTGCTCTATGAGTTAACAATAGATTATTTTAAAGGCTAAAAATCCCAATTGCTCAAAACCAAGACAAACGTAAGGCTGTTATTGTTGGGCTTCTCTGTGAACAAAGAGCTCATGACTGAGTGGGTTGAGGGTCTTGTGCTAGCTAGTTAAAGCCTGATCCCTTTCACAGGCTGGGTTCTCAAGCTGGTGGTCTCCTGAGTGCCTGAGTGTGTGCCACTGGCCACACAGTAGGGGTGGGGGGAGGACTGAAAGAGCAAGCACAAACAGAGCAGCATGAACGCATTTCCATTACTGAAAAAATACTTGCATATGTAGATATTACATATGCACATATCTGAATCCCTAGTACCAACTCCTCCTCTCTTGTAGAGTGAACAAGTGAGCTGGGAGATATTATTTCTTGGGCTGTTTATTTAGAACTTCTCACCAGCATTTAAAGGTTTAGAAAGGGAAACAATGCATAAATAGCAAGTGAAACAAAAGCATGTTTCTAGGATTGGTTATACCAAGCTAGCTCTTGAAAGTACAAGGTAAAAAGCTTCCTTTTTCCTGCAACACATTGGTTTTAAGACCAGTTACAGGGAGCATTTTAAAAGGGTGAAATAATAATAGGCATAAATCCTAACAGAGTTCTGAAAATACTATTCAGTCCATCTGATTACATGCGAATGCAGCCTTTGCATAACTAGCTGTGCCCAAGTTGCATTTAATTTGTAATCCCCCTCCCAAATTTACCTATCTATCTAGCTAAGGAGAGCCAACGTGTTTTGAGATTTTTTATAGGCATTTAAAAAAAATCTGTGGTCTTCAAATATGTCTAAGAAGTTTGAAGAGGTAAGGAAAAGAAAGACAAAAGGTTTTACTTAGCACTGAAGACACTGGGGACACATTTTGTCAGGATTAGTCCGAGTAATGTCACAGTCTTACCGTTTAGACAAAGTCACTCTTTCCTTTGTGGTCCTTTTCAAACCAGTGGAGAACAATACTGCCAGCCTGTGATGGCTGAGGGAAATCCAACTTCCTCACTTGAGGGTCTCACCCTAAGCCCCATCCAAACACAGGGCCTCTGACTGGCCTGTGAGCTCCACGTGGCTGCTAGGGCCCAGGTCTCTTGGGCATTCTGAAGCTTTCCCTGCTCCAACACCCACCCAGCTCCTCCCTTCCTGTCTCCTCTTGCTTGGCCTTCTCAGGACCCCTTTGGGCTCCAGCCAGTGACACTCTGGTAAACTTGTTTTGAAGATTACTAAAACTCTGGGAAAGCAGAGGATGGTGCTCTGGGGGGGAAGGTCATGGTCAGAATTCCTCTAGAAATGGTGAGCAGAGGGCAGGGTGGTGGTTACCTTGGGCCCAGGCTACTCTGCTGGGGAGCCCCTTGCTTTTGCTTTTCTCTTTCTGAGATAGTTGTCCTGTGACTCAGCTCAACAAGGAGAGAAAATCCATCTCTTATGCTTGGAGCTTGGTCTCAATCCAAAGCTACTTACAACAACCCTGTTGTTTTGATTTTTGGAGCCAGAGGTAATGTTACACACTCAAGTTTGGCCAGAATGTTTTTATCAGCTCCAATGAATCAACCTACCACAGTGGGACATCCGGACGCCCATCTCAGAGACAAAGCAAAGGCCTGATTTAATGGCCGAGACTTGGGTATAACAAGCAGACCAAAAGCTTTAAAGACGGCTCTGCTGTCAGTCATGTGATCTGATGGAAACCCACAGGAAGTTCAGTGAACAGATGTAGGGCTCAACTGCAACAATTTTATTACCACAAAAGTTCAATGGAGTTTTCCCTCTTCCACCTAAAGATTATATAGATAGTATCAGAAACTCTAGCAAGCACCTGGCATAGATCCAGAAAGTTTAATGCAATTTAAAATCAAACAGCTACATAGCACAATGAAAAAAACGTAAGACCATAGTAAGGCCTCTGGATAGACAAGCAGACACGTGACCCTCTGTGGTGTGGCAGCCTGTGAAATGCCAGCTGGGGACGAGGGTCAGGATTGCTCAGGGTGTTGTAAGCAGCACAGGCAGGGGCTGCGGTGGGGGGTCCTGCTTAGATGAAAAGTAAACTGGTTTCCAGATTCCATCATAAGATAGCAAGGTAAGCATTTACATAGTAGTCTTTTTTTTTTAAAATCCAAGGGTAGATTAAAAAATTATAAAATTTATAATTCATATATAAAATATAAATTATAAAATTTGGGGATTATCCAACCCCCCTCTCCCTGTCATCCCTCCTTCACATACTATTACAGTTTAACTTCGGACCCTTCAGTGATGGAGCCTTAAATCAAATGTTAGTGAGCACGAACCATGTATGAGGCACAGGGCTTGGGGCTGGAGAGGAAGAAAGAGGAGTAACTGCTGCTCCCTCACAGGCTGCCTAATTTAGTAGGGGGACTAAGAGCGAGGAAGGAGCACGACACAGGATAGCATAAGCTCCAGCAGAGGGGCTCACATCGGGCTGATACAGAGTCAGAGAGTTTAGGTGGGTCTGGACAGCAAACTCTGGCAGAAAGAAAGAACCGACACATAGGAAACATCTATATCATCAATTTGGCTAAATTATTTCCTGAACAAGACTGAACTTCAGGCTCTCCCACATGTAATGAATGGAATGAGTTACAAAAGTATCAAATAATATTACTCATCTGACAAAAAGAAGATAAACATCGGTTTACGAATAACAACAAAACTGATTGTGAAGTGCTTCTATTTTATGTAAACTCATTTTAAAATTAATGAAAAGTAAATTTAAAATACAGAAAATTATATTAGAAGCAAGTTACAAATTAAGAAACATAAAGCTAAAATTTAGATGCACATAATGAGGCTGGCTCAGAAGACAGCTCCAACCCACTGCTTATCCAAGAACACGAAGGCTGGCCTCGTGGAGGCTGTTGCAGGGCTCTCTTGGGGCAGTGAATAAGCAGCAGGACGAAGAGTTAGGAGGGGAGTAGGCACCTCTCCTGAAGGCCCAGGTCAGGCAACCAACCACCTCTTGCTCAGGAAACTTTCTTGCCACCACTGAGTGTCTATGCGTGACACTAGACAATTAACTTTTTAACTTGTGGCCAAAGGACGCAGGGAGGGAAGGGAATGGTATAAAGTTGAATCCCCCCCAAACTCAGAACCAGAATTTGAAGCCCACCTAAGTTTGCGGCTGACCCAGTGTCACTGTTAGACTCTTCTCTCACTGACCCAGGCCAAAAGAGTTCACAGAAAGGAAAGATTTTCTATGTCTTGAGTTTTAAATCTCTCATTCTGTTCTGAGAGACAGGGCAATTTTGGGAAGATCCCTGAGAGATGGACGGGGTTCTGACACTGGGGATAGGGTTGGGGCAGGGAGAGAGCTGGCATTCCAAGTGAGGAAACAGGCAGAGGCTGAAAAGTACACTTTTCAGGAAAGGCTAGGAGTGTGGTGTGGCCAGAGCCCAGGGCTCCATGAAGGGTGGAGGCTAAGCTGATGCTGTAAAGGTGGGTAAAGACATTGGGTGGGGGCTTCAAAGGCCAGGATAAAAAATTTATTCACTTGGGAGAAAAAATATGGAACCATCAGGGAATCCTCTGATACTGTGTCAAACATTAGGGATACAATGTTTCTCCAAAACAATGGGCCAAGCCCTTGGTCTTGAGGCTTACTCTTGTGAAGCTTATGTAGTGGAGAAGCTTAGCCTATCTATAGGTATGCCTAAGAGTTACTTCTGGAGGAAGTCTTTTTTTTTTTTTAATTTGCATATGGGCAGGAGGCACCAGGGATGGAACTCCAGACCTCCAGCACAGCAGGTCGGAGCTCTGCCTGCTGAGCCACAGCAGCCACCCTGGAGGATGTCTTTTGATGCTCAGATGTGGCCTCTCTCTCTCTAAGCCCAACTCTGCAAGTGAAATCATTACCCTCCCCACTATGTGGGACATGATATCCAGGGATGAAAGTCTCCCTGGTGATGTGGGAGATGACTCCCAGGGATGAGTCTGGCCCTGGCACTGTGCGATCAACAATGCCATCCTGACCAAAAGGGGGAAAAGAAGTGTAATAAATAAGGTATCAGTGGCTGAGAGAGTTTAAATAGAGTTGAGAGGCTACTCTGGAGGTCACCCTTACACAAGCTTCAGTTAGACATTGACTATTATGACTTGCCAAACTCCAACCCAAACCATTCTAGCCAATCCTGAAGAACACCTAAATCCTAAAGAACACACAATATATAAGATTCTACAAAGGTTCCATGCACTAGGGTATTCCAGAAACCTACAACCTCCAGATGGGTCCCTGGACCAGGTAAGTCCTGAAATGCAGAGAGGCCAGCCTCTCTAGAACATCAGTTAGTTCCATCTCTCTATCCCATAATATTGTCAGCCCCTTCGAACATGAAAGGGTTAGGATGGGTTAAGTCCCAATACTTGTGAAGAGTGGGATAGAAAGAACAAAGGTGGAGTTATATAGAGAAGGTAGGGTTTAACAAACAAATATGATTGCTGAATCATTAAATTGATATTTGTTTTAGTCTCCAGTATCTGAGAGCAGCTAGAAGTAGAAACCTAAAATTGTGGAATTGTAACACATACCAAACTCTGAAATCTGTTCTACAACTAACTGTTGTGCTGTGTTTTGAAATTTATTGCTTTTTTGGTATATATGCTATTTTTCATTAAAAAAAGAAAAAAAAGTCGATTGTGATGATAAAAAATATTTATTTCTTCTAGCTTCCAATGTTCTGGAGCAGCAAGAAGGAAAAATCTGAGAGGACAGGGGAAAAAATAAAGTTTATTCACTTGGAGAGCTTAGAGCTGAAAGAGCAGGTTGAGAGTAGATGTATATAACTAAAAGTTACTAGCTGTGATGTGGCAGCTGAAGTTGCCGGATGTGTTAACAGTACAAGAAAACTGAACTGTGTATCATTAAATAAAACCACCTGTTTTGAGGCAAATCAGTTCCAATTCAGGAGCCTTGGAGGAGACAATTTTGATTCCAGGGTAGGAGATGAGGTACAAAAGTTGAGAATTTACTGGTAGAATTTCTTTCTGCCGAAAGTTGGCCCAGAGGGAAAGCCAGAAATGACTAGAATTGTTTGCCCTTCTGGAGATGAAGTGATGGGACTCATCATTCTGGATAGGACCAAGATAGCTGGCTGAAAATAAATGTACTACAAGACAAAATCCTAACTAGAGTATAAGCTCCATGAGGGGAAGGATTTTTATTTCCCTTTCACTGATAAATCTTCTAGTGTTTATATGTTGAGTGAGTGAATGAAAAAATAAATGAGCAAACAAATAAAGGGAGATAAACTGTCTATGGAAAAATCCAGAGTAATGAAAAGAGAGAGTTTGGGAAATTGAATCTTGCACAAAGGTGAATTAGTGTTAATAACTGCCTAAAGTTATTTGGGACCAAATGAGCCATATTAAGCTCATGGCACTTTAAGAAGTAAATGGGCTCTCTTATTTGGAATTTTGGGGGCAGCACTTCAATCTACAGATAAATTTCCTTCTTAAATGGCCTGCTCTCCTGGCTACCACTATCCTACATGATCCTATTCTTACTCACCTGGGAAGATGTGACTCATGGACAATGGATAATGCTCATTTAGATGGGCACTGTCATATTAGATATTTCTATGTAACTAATTATGGAAAATGAAGTGCACTCACTGCACGTATTTGAATTATAGTTGTGGAGTAGACTGATGATTAGTCCGTAAACTGAGACAAGTTCTTTTCTCTTTTTTGGCATGGGAAGGCTCCAGGAATCAAACCTGGGTCTCCTGTTTGGCAGGCGAGAATTCTTGTCACTGAGCCACCATTGCACCGCCCGAGACAAGTTCATTTTTAATGAGTTCATTACTTTTTATTCTTGTCAAGGTTGCAATATGGTTAAAAAAAAGGCTTATGACCCCAATAACAGTTAAGCCCTAATCATTATATTTGTGATAATCTTTCTTCACATTAGTTTTATTTTTTCAGATGAATTTATGAACTAGGGGAGTGGAAACTATGGGATTAGAGAAAGATTGTGAATCATGTTTAAACAAATTTTGGCAAAACAAGGACCTTTGCTATGTCTGGAATTTTAAAAATTTTTTATAGACAATAGATATAGTACTACTTTAATAGTCTTTCATCAATTGTAACAAATGTAAATACTGTTAAAATATTAGAATTACAAAAAAAGTGCTATCAGTTGTAACAAATTTTCTACACCAATGCAAGTATTGGCGGTGGGGTGGTGTATGGGAATCCTGTATTTTATGCATGACTTTTCTGTAAACTCACAACTTTTCTAATTAAAAAAATTTAATATAAAAAAAGAAGGGTTGTCTAGACACCTTGAGTTCATGGTCACATATAACATTCACCATACATACCTCCATATGTGAGGATTTAGTTCTTAGGGTAAGCTAGATGAGTATCTCTGAATCAGCAACGCAAGACAGAAATCACAGACTCATACTGACTTTGGTAAAGAAGGCAATGGCAGTTCCTTGTCAGAGCACATGCCTGGAATTTTAATGCTGGGAGTTATGTGGAATGACACCTAGAGGTATGTGCGAATGAGGGCAGACAAAGAGGTTTCATTGACATGCCCCCGCCAACTGATGTGCCACCGAGTGAAGGAGAGTTTGGTAATTTTATCAGATAGGAACACAAGTATTTGTCATGTATGTCAAAGAGGTATCTGGAAAGAAAATTTTAACTAAGACAAAGATGGAGGTAAGATGTCTTTATTTTCTTAAGAGTTATCTTCTTAGAACATTCTTAGGATTTAAGATGCAAGCAATTTGATAGCTTTTGAAGCCTTGAAAGGGTATCATCCATTCTTAGAAAAGTCATGCCTTAATTATTCCCTAACAAGAATAAAATTAGGCTCTGATAATCAACTTTCCAGTACACCCATTAGATAGAAGAATTTCTTTCCCTATTTACAGAAAGAAGAATCAAAGTGGTATGTGAAAAGCTTTGTGGTTGCTAAGCCAATTACATTTTCCTCAACCTGCTTGGAGAAAATCCTACTTAACTCCCCCAATCTTAATGGCAAGAATTTTATAGCCTGAAGGAGTGAGTTCAGTCCTAGTCCTTTTCTGTGGGCTGTATTTCCTGGTGACCCATACAGGATTCATCGGGGGGGTGGGGGGGCGGGGAGGGGGAGCCAGCCTGCAGCTCCCCTGTCAGAGGTAACAGTCCCATACCCACATCTATTTAATTGTCAACAAATTAAAAGCACATAAGAGTAACTTCTGGAGGACCTCTTTTGTTGCTCAGATGTGGCCTCACTCTCCTAAACCCAACTCTGCAAGTGAAATCATTGCCCTCCCTCCTATATGGGACATGACATGCAGGGGTGAAAGTCTTCCTGACGGCATGGGAGAGGACTCCCAGGGATGAGTCTGGCCCTGGTGCCGTGGGATCAACAATGCCATCCTGACCAAAAGGGGGAAAAGAAGTGTAACAAATAAGGTATCAGTGGCTGAGAGAGTTTAAATAGAGTCGAGATGCTACTCTGAAGGTCACTCTTACACAAGCTTCAGGTAAACATTGCTACCTATTATGACTTGCCAAACTCCAACCAAAACCATTCCAGCCAATCCTAAAGAACACCTAGGGCAATGTATAAGATTGTACAAAGGTTCTATGCACTAGGGTAACTTTCCAGAAACCTGCAACCTCCAAAATGGTTGGAGGACAATATAAGTACTGAAACCTAGAGGGGCCAGTCTCCAGAACATCAGCTAGACCCATCTTCCTATCCCTTATTACAGACAGCCCATTCCAACATGAATAAATTAGAATAGGCATGGCCCAGGTACCCCTAGGGAGTGGGAGAGGGATCAGAGGTGATAGTGGGGTTGTACAGAGAGGGTGGGGTTTGGCGGACAAGTGTGGTTGCTGAGTCTTTATACTGATGTTGCTCTTAGTCTCCAGTGTCTTGGAGCAGCTAGAAGTAAAAACCTATGAGCCATATTAAGCCGATGGCACTTGTGGAATTGTGGCCCATACCAAACTCTGAAATCAACTACAACTAATGCGGTGTTGTGGTTTGAAATTTATTGCTTTTTTGTATATACGTTATTTTTCACAAAAAAGAAAAAAAATTGATTGTGATGGTAAAAAAATATTTATTCCTTCTAGCCTCCAATGTTCTCCAAGCAGCTGGAGGGAAAGTTCTGAGTGGTGGTGTGGTAGCCCATGGCAAACTCTGGGATCTGTCCTATGGCTGCAGGTTGAGCAGTGCTTTGAAGACTGCTGCTTTTTTCTCTCTTTGCTTTGTATATGTGTTGTATTATACAATTAAAAAAAAAAAGCACATAAGAGCGCTATTTTCTTTTTCAGTCATTAAGAGAGAATTAGGAAATCTAGAAGAAGGGGGACAGAAGCAGAATGTTCTAAAAGGTTCCTAAGACTATTTGTTGAAGAGTAGAATTTGATGTGAAGTAAGTCTACCTTAGATGTCATTTGAAAAAAGTTATATTAGTGAAGTTTCAAAATTATATAGCTGTAAGGTAAAATTATCCTGAAGATGGGATCCTCTAACTTGAAAATAACAGTTCTAGGTCAATGAGAAAAATCCTTATTACTTTCCTGAGCCTCAACTCTTACACATTATGCAAAGACAGAACATATGCCTTCCCTGCCCCCACATTCACTCGTACGTTTTTAAAAAGGTACCAAAAAAAATCATAAAGATCCTCAACAGTCATAAGGCATACAAAGTTAATTGGAATTTATATTAAATTACTGGTATTCAACTGTATTTTTTCCAATTTAAAAAATAACTATCAATTGTGAAAGGTACAATTGATGGAAAAACTCAAGACTGGAGATCAGCAATGAAGAGAACTAATTTTTTCTTTCATGAGAAAGAACTAATCAAAGCACAACTGAAGGAGTAGGGATGAAGAAACATGAGCACAGTGGAGTTATGTGATTTGAGAACCAGTACCCCCCCCAAAAAAAGGAGTGAAGGGGACCCTGCCCAACTACATACTAAAATAAACTGCAAGCATAAAGCAACTGAATGTATACTACCCTTCCTGCTGCTCTGGACCACCACAGAGATCTACGATTTAGAATTTAAATCTCCTATCATAGAACTGGCCAAAGATCTGTACGTAGTAACTCATCTAGGGAAGATAAGATAAATATTATTTTATAGTTTAAAAGAAGTAGTTGAGATTAAAACTTACAAAATTTTTAATTTTGAAAATCTGAGATTTAAAAATTTTCAAAAAAACACACCAGGGCTTCCGGGTCAAGATGGCGGCTTAACAACATGTGCGTTTTAGTTCGTCCTCCAGAACAACTACTAAATAACCAGAAACAGTACAGAACAGCTCCTGGGGCCACGTCAGTGACCAGACACACAGCGTACCCCAGTCTGGACCAGCTGGACCGGCTGCGAGCACAGCCCAGAACCGTGAGTTCCCAAAGCTGTGGCGGCCAACGACCCTCCCCCACAGGCCACTTCCCAGAGGGGAAAGGAAAGGACTTTACCAGCAGCAGGGGCTAGGCACAATCAAACGCCAATTGTGGAACTAAGTAACAAATTCTGACTACTAAAATTAGGCCCCCAGCTTAGGTGAACCTGATCAAAGTGGAGGATGCTCATTTTGCCCCAGTGCCAAGGGGGCAGGACTAACAGAAAAAGGGGGAAAAAAAAAAAGAAGGAAAAGAGGTTTTTGTGGCTGTGTATCTACAAAGGCTTGACTGCTTCTGGGTACAGCGGCAGGACTTTTCAGGCTGCAACTGCCCCAGGCATAGGCAGAAGTGAGCTCTTTTGGGGGCTTGTCTGGAGCCTGTGCCTTCCCCAGGGGAGGGGTGAAGCCCAACTCAGGTGGAATCCCTCCCTCAAGGAATTCAGACACCAGGGCTTGGTAATTTGAAGCCATTAAAACCAGCCTACAACCTCTCCTCTGT
>PVIY010059519.1:0-12014 GCA_004026745.1 Myrmecophaga tridactyla | reverse complement strand
CTGAGACTCGTCTGGTCCCTGTCACTCCACCCTGGGCCACAGGGTCACTCGCCAGTGCCTGCCATGGACTGCTGACCCTGCCCAGGCCAAGAAGCTGGAAAGAAGACTCTGGGATGTGCATGAGGAGGCCTCAGGATGGGACCTCGGCACAAAGCCCACTTGAGCACGGGCCCCAGATGGGACAGGCTCCAAGTATCTGAAATGTGGGAGGGTGCTGGAGGCCCTCTCAGGACAGACACACAGCCAGGACCCAGCCAGCAGGTGTCACATCAGGTTGAAGGCCAGGAAGTGACCATCCATGCACCTGGGAAGCCAGGGTAGTGCCAAATTCAGTGCAGCCCAGCCAGCACCAGCACCAGCCCCTCCTTCCTCCTCTTCATGCACGGCTAGAACCAGCAGACACCATGAAAAGACAAACTACACAACTGAAAAGGGGCATGGGATATGAACACACTCAGAAGCCCATGAAGAGATGCTCAGCTCACCAGTCACTAGGAAAACACAACCCAGACCATGAGAGACCACCTCATACCGCTCGGATGCCCATAACCACCATCAGGAGTTAACCTTTAAAAAAACAATGACAACACCAGGGAAATCCCGGATACTGTGTCAACATGAGGGACACTCAAGTCAGTAGGCTAAGCCCTTGATCCTGAGGCTTACTCTTGTGATGCTTATGTAGGGAGCAGAGAAGCTTAGGCTACCTATAGGCATGCCAAAGAGTTACTTCTGGATGACCTTTTATTGCTCAGATGCTGCCTCACCCTCTTGAAATCCAACTCTACAAGTGAAATCATTGCCCTCCCCCTAAGTGGGACCTGACATCTAGGGGTGAAAGTCTCCCTGGCAGCATCGGAGGTGACTCCAGGGATGAGCCTGGCCATGGCACCGTGGGATAAACAATGTTTTCTGGACCAAAACTGGGAAAAGAAGTGTTAACAAATAAGGTGTCAGTGGCTGAGAGAGTTCAAATGGAATTGAGAAGCTCCTGTGGAGGTCACTCTTATGCATGCTTTGTTTAGACATTGCTACCTATCATAACTTGCCAAACCCCAACCAAAACCATTCCTGCCAATCCTAAAGAACATCTAGGGCAACACATAAAAATAGACAAAGTTTCCATGCACTAGGGTAACTTTCAGTCACCTACAACCTCCAGATGAGTCCCTGGACCAGAGAAATACAGAGGGTCCAGCCTTTCCAGAACATCAACTAGTTCCATCCCCCTATCCCAAATTATCAACAGTCTCTTCTAACATGAAAGAGTTTAAAAGGGCATAGCCAAATAGCCCTAAAGAGTGGGAGAAAGACCAAAGATGGTGATGGAATTATACAGAGAAGCTAGGGTTTAACAAAGGAGTATGACTGCAGAATCATTAAATCAATGTCACTTTTGGTCTCCAGTATCTTAAGCAGCTAGAAGTAAAAACCTCAAATTGTGGAATTGCAACCCACACAAAAATTTGAAAGCTGTTCTACAAATGTGCCTTGAAACTTACTGCTCTTTTCTATGTCACATATCTCAACAGCAACAACAATGATAAAGCAATGACAAGCCCTGGCAAAGATGGGAGAACTGAAACCACATGCAGCCGCTGCGGGGATCTGAGCGGAAGCTCCCAAAAGCAGTAAACCACTCGCCTGCACCAGCACTCCACTGCCAGTGTGCACGCTCTGAGAGCTGAAAAGCCACAGCCAAGAACACCTGCACGTGGCTGAGCACTGCACCTTCCTCCACGAGGACCACATGGTGGGGGCCACGTGGGAGTCCACCACGGACGACTGGCACACAAACGGGGCCAGCCATAGGATGGGGTGCTGTCACACCATGAAAGGAGCAAAGGCCTGACACACGCGGAAGAGAAGCGGACATGGAACGAGGGACGCCATCAGCTCCAGGTACTGAAGCGCCCAGAGTAGGGACATCTTAGAGACAGGGGCAGACTGTGGTCGCCAGGCCTGGGGGTGACATGGGGTGACTGCAGGGTGACAAAGTGTTCTAAAGTAGATTAATGTAATGGTGGCACGAGTTTATAAAGACGCTAAACACCACGGCATTTCAGGCTTTAAAGGGGTGCTTTTATGGTATGTAAAATACATCTCAGTTAAAGATAGGTATAAAAGAAATTTAAGATATAAATTTGCACAGCATTTAAGTAAAACAGGTTTAAAAAAGGATGAAGAAAGCGGAAGGGAGGGTAAGTTTGGGGTCCGGGCTACAGACTCCAGGGTCATATTCCCGGGGCTGTATTCAGGGACTGGTTTTTGGTATCTGAGGGGGCCGTGGGCTCTGGGCGGGGCAAGGGGCCCAAAGTTCAGGCTGGGAAGCGGCACTCAGGGACAGAATTCGGGGTTCAGAGCTCGGGGGCCCCACGGCCCACGCCCCCCACCTGCCATCTGATGGCAGTGGGCACTCATGTGGTCCAACGACGAGTCCACATTGGCAGTGATCAGCAGGACTGCGGCGCCCCGACAGCCGCTTGGCCCGCCATGGCTCTTCTGCACTGCTTGGTCGGTCTCGGAGGCAGCCACGGGGCATCAGCCATGCCTGGGGGCAGCCCCACAGCGCATCACGGTGGGTGGAGGGCCGGGGCATGCGCAGCCAGCGCAGAGCCGTTAGATTCCCACTGGGAAACTTCTGGCAGCCATGGCCACCACCCTGTGCTGAGTGCAAGTCTCGCCCCTCAGAAGGCGGGGGCCATCCTGGGTGCTCCTGTGTCCATCAGTCCGAACCCCTCGTGGGCTCTGCCCCACCTGAGCCCCACGTGATGAGGAGACGCCATTAAAGGGGCCGTGTGCAGCGGGGGTCTGAGGCTGGCTAGCTGCTCTGCAACAGCAATTCCTGTGTGTGTCTCCGGGGAGCAGAGGAGCCAGGCCATGACGTCAGTTTGGTGCAGGGGGCAGAACCTCTTGTTTCCACACGGGGGGGCGGGGGGGAATGGCCTGCGAGAGGTTCGACCTGACTGACACGTGAGGGCCCAGGACAACTCCCACCTGCCAAGAGGTGGGACTTGCACTCAAAACGAGGCAGCTGCAGCTTCGACTCTGAGAAGTTTCCCTGCACGGAGACCAACAGGTTCTGCCCCCATTTAAGGCTCACTGGCTGCTGTTTTGTCGGCTGCCCCACGCAGGTCTCTCGCCTCTGCAGGCCCTCAGTGTGAGGTGCAGTCCCACCGGGTTGTCCGTGTGCAGCCGTTAGGCTCTGGCAGGGAAACTTATAACTATCGGCACTGCTTCTGCCTCGTGCTGAGTGTAAGTCCCAGCCCTCAGAAGGTGGGGGCCATCCCGGGACTTGTGTGTCAGTCAGGCCACCCTTGCACCCCCTACCCCTGTCCACCCCATGCAGCGCCTTTCAATCCATGTGTAAATAAAAATTTGATTATATTGACTAATTTTGTGGTATTTGTCATGGAGTCTCTGGAAAATAAAGACAGTTTTTCATACCAGAAGTGGAGTGCTGCTATTAAACACCTAATATTTGGAAGAGGCTATAGAATTGGTAATGATTTGAAGCTGGATGACTTTTGAGGCGCTTGATAGGAAAAGCCTAGACTTCAATAAAGCAGATGTCTATGGAGATATGGATCTTAAGGTCATTTCCTGTGAGGGTAGAGAAATAATTTAGAGATGTAGAGAAGCACTTTGTCTTCTTAGATAATACATACTTATGGTCAAAATTTTGTAGAAATATAGATATCTAGGAGTTTCTTTTCAAGGCCATGAAGTAATTGATGAATGTGTTATTTGGAAACTAGATGAAATAAGTGGTTGTTGAAAATATCTAAATAAGCTCTTGCATGAAAAAATGTAAAATAAAATAGAGGCAAATTTGGGAAAAACAGCTGTTGCAAACTATGGACTATAGTTACAGTAATAGTTTCAACTATCACTATATTCTTTCATAAACAGTAACAAATTTATTATACCAATATTATGAGTAAACAATGGGAGGGTAAGTGGTTTGGGAGGATTTAGGTTTTACTTTTTATTGTTATTTTGGTTCTGGATTAATAAAAATATTCAAAATCCCCATAATGGTGACAATTATGGATGATACTGTGAGCAATTGATTGTACACTTTTGATGGCTTGTGTGGTTTGTAAAAATATCTTAACAAAACTGTAAAAAAGGTCCTGGTTCCCAGAAAGTGTGAGGCCCATGATCCTAGTTTTGAGAGAACCTTGACTACCAACCTGATTCTTTCAGAAGTACTGCCTGTGCTCTAAGTTTTAGGGAGAGTGTGTTCACTAAGCAATTCTTAGTAAGGCTGAGTCTTCCATTCCTCCAGGCCCAGGAAACAAACCTACTTGTCGACAGATGATTTTTAGATCTTAGAATCTAATGGAATTTTTGCTGCTGGATTTCAGAGTTGTTTGGTACCAGGGACCCATAGTTTCCTTCTACTATCTTCAATCTGTAAAGAAAATGTCTATTCTATGCCTGCCTCACTATTATATTTTGGAGGCAAATAATTTGTTTACTAGGTTTTGAGGTTTCAGAGCTTTACACAAGGAGAGGTATTTTGCCCCAGGACATACCACACCCATAATTGATTTTGATGAGTCTTTGACTCAGAATTGTTAGTCAAGTGCCTTAAGGATTTGCTATTAGAAGGTGGTGAATGTATTTTGTATGTGGAAAAAACATGCATTTTGGTGTCTGGGGGTCAAGCTGCAGTAGATTGATTCATGAACCCCAACAAAAGATATATCCTTTATCTAAAACTATGCTTCTGTGCTTACAAATTCATTTGTAAATTGCAATTTTAATAGATTAAATTGAGGAATGCTCTGGAGTCTTTTGAATGTATCTGAATGAATGAGTGTGAGACTCTTACTATACTACTAGATTCCATTAAAAAGATGTGGTGTTCTGTAGAAAGCAGAAGAGCAGACACAAAGAAATAATGTAGGTGGCCATGGGTTGAGATGCAGAGTTAAGCCAAGGAGACCCAGGAATTGCAGTGAGCTAGCACAAGAATACTAGGGTCTTTGAGAGGAAGCATAGCCATGATGATCCCCTTGGTTTGGTTCTTGTGGCACCTAAAATTGTGGGCCAATAAATTCTTGTTTTTAAAGCAATCCATTTTTTCATAATGTCACAGCAGCTCTGGAAAGTTAAAACAAATCTAATCATGATGTATTTGGTAATAACTACTATGTTAGACCTTTACTATGACATTTATGGTGATCTCTCTAGGAAGTTGGCTGTATTTAGCAGTAGCTATATCTGTTTGTAAAAGATGATGCAAATACTATAATTTTCCTGTTTTTAACTCCAGATTTTTGGGGTTCCTAAGAACATGTAAGTATGAATCTGCGTCTAGCAGATATTACCAGAAAAATCTACCATTACTAAACTGAAGTTCTGTTGATTACTGTTATGAGCAGAAGAGCAAAACATGCCATAATTTCATCTTTGAATCTCAATATTCACTGGTGTTTAGATTTTATAATGACTTAAATAAAACAGGATGGTTATTGGAATTGAACTAAGACAATTTCACTATGTGTAATAAATTTCTAGTAAAGTAATTATTATGTCTTACTGTATTTTGTTTTTTTTTTCAGGAGCAGAACTTGATGATAGTGAAGGAGATGGGTGTATTTCACAATGGTTCTTAATATTCACTGTGTTATCATGATCAGGTTCCTGGGTCCAATGCCCAGTGTAGTGGTGGAAATACCAAAGATATCATCTTCTGTCACTAGTTATCCCACATTCAGCTTCAGCAATTTTATAAAATTACCATGTAGATATTCTAATTAGTTTTTGGCTTCTTAACTCCTGTTCCAGACAATCAAATATCAGGTATAATTCTCTGTATTTTTATGTCCCTCTATAAATTGGGGTGGTCATTTGTCCCAAAACCAAAATTCCCTTGTGAATCCAAGGGAAGTCATTGATTTTCAATTAGTTTCTTATTGGGTCTGTCTTTGAGTTGAAATTCTGGTATGTATGGGCATACTATTGCTAATGATAAATGTTCACAAATGTTAAATTTAAGAGGATGAGGACAGGCTACCATGGCTCAGTAGGCAGAATTCTCATCTGCCATGTCTGAGACCTGGGTTTGATTCCTGGTGCCTGCCCATGCAAAAAACCAAAATGAAACAAAGCAAAAATTTAAAAGGATAAGAATCCAGTTCACAGAGGGGGCAATATTTTTGGTCACATTTGCAACTGCATTAGGATGTGCATACAAATTACATAAAGGACTTCTAAAAATCAATGAGTAAACCCTGGCTTCATTCAAATTAAAAAACTAAAAATGAAATAATTTAATGGGACTACTGAAATGAAATACAATAGTCAAAAACTATTGAGAAATCCTCATTATTAATCCAGGATATACAAGTAAAAGCCACAAGGATATAGAGATATATATACTCATCCAAAGCACAAAATTTTGAAAATCTGAAAGAATCCATTTTTATGGATGTGAAATAAAGGTAAATCATACTACAAGGTGTTTAATAAACTAATTTGGAATGCAGTTTGACATTATTTATCTAAGTCAAACAGGTAATATAACTAATAGTACAATTATTAAAAACATGCTATCATCTATTGTAACAAATGTGCCATACCAACACAAGGGTTTAATAATCTTTGGTATATAGGAATCTTGTATTTCTCACATGATTGTTCTGTGAACCCACAGAATCTCTAATAAAGAAGCCAGAATCTACATTCATATGTAATAAGGTAAATGATTTACCCAAGCAGAGGAAATCAGGATACTGGATCTTTTTTGTATTTAATTGCTTATAGGTTGTTGTGTGCTAGGAAAGGTAACATGAGAATACAGGAGACTATCTAGGAGTTTCCTATTTGTAATTATTTCAAATCAGTAAGAGCATGCAATATTTGTCCTTTTGTGTTTGATTTATTTCATTAAATATGTTGTCTTCAAGGTTCATCCATGTTGTAACATGTATCAGGACTCAATTCCCTTTTATGCATTACTATTAGTCCATTATACATCGTATACCACATTTTAAAAAATTCTTTTCATTAGTTTTTTTGACACGCACATTACTTATAACTTTTGGAAATTGTGAATAAGGCTGCTTAAATATTATTGGTGTTAATTCACCAGTGAAACTCTCTGTTCATGGACTTTTCTTGGTGCAAATACATTTTATTTTAGCAAGGACTTTTTTATTGTTTCAATCTTTGCCCTTGTTATAGTGTTTTTGAGGTTTTTTCTATTTCTGCTTGAGTGAATTAGGCGACGTGTGTTTGCATAGATTTTTCCTTTTACATGGCTATTCTACTTTGCTGGTATACAATTGCCCTTAATATTCTATTGTAAAACTTTTTATTCCTCTAAGGTGGTAGTAATATCACCATGCAAATTTCTAATTTGGTTATTTTTATATTTATCCTCATTGTCATTATCAGTCTATCTAAGTATATCTCAATTTTATTGAAATTTCTCAAGGAAACAAGATCTTGCTTTATTAATTCCCTAAATTGTTCTCCCTTTTCTATTTAATTCATCTCCACTCTAATCATATTTCCTTCCTTCTGTTCACTTTGGGTTTACTCTGCTCTTCTTTGTCTACTTGTTAACATATGATTTAGGTAATTAATTGGAGACATTTCTTCCTTTGTAATATAAGTATCCATAGCTATGCATTTCCCTTTGGCAATGCCTTTACTGCATCCCTTAAGTTTGGTTTGTTGTTTCTTTATTTTCATTAGTCCCTGCCTGTGGATTTTCTAATTTATTTTGTGATTTCTTTTTTAAAAATTGAGAATTGACAATGTGCCATTTAATTTCCAAATATTTCTAATTTTCCAAATTATTTTCTGTTATTTATTTTTAGCTTTCCTCCATTGTGTTTGAAGAGGCTACTTTGTACAAATTCAGTATTCTCTAATTAATCAAGACTTCTCATGTGCCCTAATAAAGGAACTCTACTATAGAATAATCCATGTACACTAGCAGTAAAAGGGAAATTTCTCAACATGATACTGGACTTTTATGAAAAACAGACACCTAACATCATGCTCAGTGATGAATGCTAAAACGTATCTTCTCCTATAATCACAAACAAGTGAATTATATCCATTGTTAACACTGCTACTCAATGTCTGAGAAGCTCTAGCAAAAGAAATTAGTCAAGAACATTTAAGAAAAATGTGTACAAACTGCAAAGGAAAAAGTGAAGCTATCTCTTTTCAGAGATTGTGATGTTATTTATAGAAAATCCAAAGGCGAACAAGAAAACCATTAGAGTTTATACAAATATTAACAGTGGTTTGGTACATGATCAGCACTCAAATGACAACTGTATTTCTGTATACTAACAATGGACAAAATGATGTCTGGCATATTAATAAATTAATTTATTTTACAATAGCATTAAATAGTATTTTCCAATAGCATTTTAACTGAGTATAAAAAATAGGCACTGAAAACTACAAAACACTTTCATAAATAATTAAAGACCTAAATAAACATGACCTATCATATCATGGGTTGGAAAACCTAATGACATTAAGATGTCAATATTATCGATGTAATCAACAAATCACAAACTAATCATAACAAATTGCAGAAGCTTATTCTACTATAATAGAAATCCACATCCCTAGGATAGTACAGAATGCTTAAGGACACAGAAGAATAAAGACAATATTAAAAAAAAGAGGATTCACATTTTCTAATTTCACATTACACTACATATCTAAAATAAATGCAATGTGGTACTAGTACAGAGATCCACATAGACTAATATGACAAAATTTAAAATCCATTAGTAGAACCAGTTAATTTTTGACTAGGAAACATTGTACATTCAATGGGAATAGAATAATGTCCTGAAAAAATGGTGTTAGACAACTGGACCTTCACCTGCAAATGAATTAAGTGAAATCCCTATGTACTGGTTTGAAAGGATGTGCGTACCCTAGAAAAGCCATTTTTTAATCTAAATCCCATTTAATAAAGGCAGAATAATCCCTATTCAATACTGTATATTTGAAACTGCAATCAGATCATATCCCTGGAGATGTGATTTAATCAAGAGTGGTTGTTAAGCTGGATTAGGTGATGACATGTCTCCACCCATTTGGGTGAGTCTTGATAAGTTTCTAGAGTCCTATAAAAGAGGAAACATTTTGGAGAATGTAGGAGATTCAGAGAGAGAAGAGAATGCTGCAGCACCATGAAGCAGAGAGTCCATGAGCCAGCGGCATTTGGAGATGAAGAAGGAAAATGCCTCCCAGGGAGCTTCATGAAACTGGAAGCCAGGAGAGAAAGCTAGCAAACTAGAACACCCTACCTCACATCTCATACAAATATTGAAACAAAGTGTCTCAATAACCTAAATGTAAGAACTAAATGTATAGAACATTTAGAAATAACAGAGGGCAAATAATCAAGAAGAGAAATTAGGTAAATGGATTGTTACATATGATGTGTGTTCTAGTTTGCTAGCTGCCAGAATGCAATATGCCAAAATTGGAATGGTGCTTTAAAAGGGGAATTTAATGAGTTGCTAGTTTACAGTTCTAAGGCCGAGAAAATGTCCCAATTAAAACAAGTCTATAGAAATGTTCAATCAAACACATCTATCCAGGGAACGATACCTTGGTTCACAGAGACTGATAAATTCAGGGTTTCTCTCTCAGTTGGAAGGGCACATGGTGAACATGGCGTCATCTGCTAACTTTCTCTCCTGGCTTCGGGTTTCATGAAGCTCCCTGGGAGGCATTTTCCTTCTTCATCTACAAAGGTTGCTGGCTGGTGGACTTTCTGCTTCACAGTGCTGCAGCATACTCTGCTGTCTCTGAATCTCTCATTCCCCAAAATGTTTCCTCTTTTATAGAACTCCAATAAACCAATCAAGACCCACCCAAATGGGTGGAGACATGTCATCATGTAATCCAGTTTAACGACTATTGACTAAATCACATCATCCAGGGAGATGATCTGATTGCAGTTTCAAACATACAGTATTGAATAGGGATTATTCTACCTTTATGAAATGGGATTTTGATTAAAACATGGCTTTTCTAGGGGGCATACTTCTTTTCAAATCAGCACAACATGAAACACATATCAATGAAGAAAGCAGCAGAATAGTTCAACTTCATCAAATTTAAACATTTTTGTGCCTCAAAGTCATTGTCAAGAAAGTAAAAGAACTAAAAGTAGTTATAAATTTTATAACAAAGAAGGGCTTAAAATCCTGAATATGTAAAAGTTATTACAATGTGATGAGAAAAATAAAAAATACAAGTGCAAAATGGGCAAAAACAATGAGTAAACACAGTGAGAAACAAGCAAAAGTTGGAAACAACCCATGTCCACCATCAAATGAATAGATAAACAAACTGTAGTACATATTCAAAATTTAATATTATTTAGCATTAAGAATGAAGGTTTGAGACATGCTCTAAATGGAAAAAAATTTGAAAACACTGTGGTCAAATAAATAAATGAGATAATAAGGACAAAGTTCATCTGATATCACTATATGACAAGCCTAAAAAGAGAAAATACATGAATACATGAAGTAGTTTAGAAGTTGCCATTGACTGTGGGCTAAGAAAAAGATGGTATGTTCATTTGTTGGATATGGAAAGTAAATAAATACAATTAACAAAATTAAAAGAAAGCAACCTCAATAAAAGAAAGAAAATGAATACTGCATAAATTCAGATGCCATTACATGTGTGAGGAACAGCAGGATATTGATCAAGAAAGAATAATGAGGGTGGCCATGGTGGCTTAGCAGGCAAGAACGCTTGCCTGCCATGCCAGAGGACCCAGGTTCGATTCCCAGTGCCTGTCCATGTATATAAAAAAAAGAAAGAATAATGAAAAATTTTAGATTCTCTATAAGGTATATTATTTTTTAATGTGGATTGATGGGTATTGGGTGTCCTACTTTTTCCACTTAGAACATTATAATTATATAAATAAAAATTTTGGCTAAATAGTAAATAATGAAATATCTTAAACATTTAAACAAAAACTCCTTCTTAAAGCCAGGGCACATTGAGTTATCCAAAATTTGTATTGAATGAAAATGAAGGCAATGTGGAAAAATAATATAATGCTCAATTACCTAATTGATAAACCTGGTTTAAGTAATACACAAAATAAATTAGAAAACAGTTTCCATAAAGTAATGAGATGTATGTTTAGAGTATTTGCCACTCTATTTACAATACTCATCTGTTCCTGTACAGTGCCCATTTTTCATTAAAACTCTTAGCACATTAATCATAGCTAGTTAAAATCCTGATCTGATAATGCTAACATGTACACCTTGTTAATTCTCTTTCTGCTTCTCATTGTGCCAGAATCACTCCCCTAAGTGTCTTGACATATACGGAGCCTCATTTAGATGTGCCACAACATAACTAAAAATAACATCTCAGAATGATTCTTTTTACTTACTCAGTTTAATATTAAGGACATATTTTTCTTTAGTTTTATTTTAATTTTCACTCTTTTGGTCCCTCTAGGGTATAGAATTGGTACTATCATGGTCCATATTTTGGACCCCAGAAAGACATGTTTGCCAAAACATACATCCTGAAAAAGGAGGAAAGACCATTTTAGAATAAGCTGAGGTATGGTTAACAGAGATACAGGAACAAGGGATATGTTAAAATGTACCTAAACTGTTCTTTGCATTGCAAATCAAGTGGAGAGTTCAGATATCCCTTGGGGTGTAAAAAAAAGATTTTAAAATATTTGTCTGTGGCATGACAGAAAGGGGAATTGGGCCATTTATTCCACATGATATTAAGTAATTTGGGTCATTCACACTAAAATTATATTACAGTTTTAAAATATTGACTATATGGTGAATGTGAGAAAATGAAATTAATATTGAAGCTGATCCTGGTGGTATAATGCAAAGAAGTCATATTTTGCAAGCACAGCTTTAATAATATTTCATTTATTTAGCTCATATTTATTAAGCAACTTCTATCAGAGTTATGCTTTCAAAGATCATTGCTCCAGAAAATTCCCATAGGGC
>PVIY010059518.1:0-12013 GCA_004026745.1 Myrmecophaga tridactyla | reverse complement strand
TCAAATGGGTGGAGACATGTCATCCCCTAATCCAGTTTAACAACCATTCTTAACTAAATCACATCAACCAGGGAGATGATCTCATTAGTTTCAAACATACAGCATTAAGTAGAGATTATTCTACCTTTATGAAATGGGATTTATATTAAAACATGACTTTTCTTAGGGGGCATACTTCCTTTCAAACCAGCACAAAAGCCTTTCATTTCTAGTATATTGCATTCCAGCAGCTAGCAAACTAGAACATCCTGTAATCCTCATTCAATATTGCTAGATGGGAGTTTTTTGATTATCCATGGAGATGTGACCCACCCAATTGTGGATCATTTGATTATATGGTTTCCACGGAGGTGTGTATTCACCCATTCAAGGTGAGGTTGCTTACTGGAGCCCTTTAAGCGGGAAGCATTTTGGAAAGTGCCACAGAGCCCGCACAGCCAGGGACCTTTGGAGATGAAGAAGGAAAATGCCCTCAGGGGAGCTTCTTGCAACGAGAAGCCTGAAGAGAAAGCTAGCAGACTTCACCATATGCCCTTCCAGATGATAGAGAAACACTGAACACCATCGACCTTCTTGAACCAAGGTGTCTTTCACTGGATGCCTTAGCTTGGACATCTCTATAGATTTGCTTTAATTTGGACAATTTCACAGCCTTAGAGCTGTAAATTTGCAACTTAATAAATTCCCTTTTTAAAATGCCATTCCATTTCTGTATATTGCATTCCAGAAGCTAGCAAAGTAGAATAGCCCCTATGAAACTTATGCCTGAAAAGGAGAAGCTAAGCCCTACTTATAATTATGTCTGAGTCACCCCCAGAGAACTTCTTTTGTTGCTCAGATGTGGCCTCTCTCTCTCTAAGCCAACTCAGTAGGTAAATTCACTGCCCTTCCCCCTACGTGGGACATGACTCCCAGGGGTATAAATCTCCCTGTCAGCGTGGGACAGAACTCCCGGGATTCACCAGAACTGGCATCATGGGATTGAGAAAGACTTCTTAACCAAAAGGGAAAAGAGAAATAAGACAAAATAAAGTTTCAGTGGCTGAGAGATTTCAAATGGAGTCGCAAGGTTATCCTGGAGGTTATTCTTATGCATTATATAGCTGTCCCTTTAAGTTTGTGGTGTATTGGAGTGGCTGGAGGGAAGTACCTAAAACTGTTGAGTTTTGTTTTAGCAGCCTTGATTTTTGAAGACGATTATATAAAGATAAAGCTTTTACAATGTGACTGTGTGATTGTGAAAGCCTTGTGTCTGATGCTCCTTTTACCCAGGGTATGGACAAATGAGTAAAAAAAATATGGATAAAAAATAAGGAGGATAAAGGGTAAAATATATAGGGTAGATGAAAACAAATAATAATAATAGTCCACAGCCTGGGCAGGGAAGGACAGCCAGAAACAAACATACTTTCTATTAGGCTGTAAATTGGTCCCAGTGTTGTTCTCTTCCCCTCCCCTCTTTCCACACCTGCTGATTAGGAGAGCGGAGCTGGGGAGAAGAGAGAGTGGCTTGCTCATTCCTGTTCTCACAATGCTCAAGAATGCTCAATTAGGTCTTTACTTTTGATTTAGACAATATCTGAGCCCATATTGAGCCTATCAGGGAGTGAAGGTTCAGGTGGGCCTCCAAATCTCTGCAACGTTTTTAGTGGGCTAATCGTAAATTATTTCAAGAGTTCTGAGGAGTGGGAACCTGAAGGCCCTGGATTCAGGACCTGGAATGCATGGGGTCCTGGCTCAGGTTCCTGGAGAGATGTCAGTGGAATCAGACAGTCTGTTGCTAGGTGAGGAAGGCGGCCCAGCTGGTGGAGAATGGCATTAGAGGCAGCTTAGGGACTTTTCCTGAGGTGCAAAAATTGCTAGTTCCTTTAGCAGCCTGCTGCTATCCCCTCTAATCTCACAGTGACCACCGCTACCTTCCAAGAAGACTCTTCCTGCATCTCAAGGGTTGATACAAATTGCAGTCGGGACCCAGAGTTAACATGAGACACACCCTGCAACACTACGTGTTTTGCTGAACATCAATCAGTGTTTGGAATCCTTTTGTGAGAGGACAGTTTTAAATAAGGCAAAGCTTACATTCCGTTCTCTTAGATTTGAAAAATCTACTACTTGTTGGAGAGTTAGTCCAGTTCAGCATATGCATTGGAAAGGCAAATGCTGAAGGCTTAACACAAGGCGAGGAGAATTCCTCAGGATTTGGCCCTGTAATTATACTTTGAAATGGTGGTTAGGGATGATGAGAGAAGTGTTACGCAAATCCAGTCTGAAGGCTGCCTGCAGACCCGGGACTGCTGCGGGACCCCTGGGAATCAAATGCCTCCAGTCTGAATAGGTTGGTAACAAAGCTCTAATTCACCCAATTTTTTACAGTATCCAGAAACTGGAAGAAACTCTGTGTGAATCAATATGCTTTTCTACTTGACTTGCTGTCAATGCTCTACCTGGCTTTGTACAAGAGGCTACTATTGTTAAAATCAGGGATGATCATTTCAACAATAATTGGAGGGAAGTCATGCGAATGATTTCAAAACAAAACTCACATTTTTCAGATTTCTTTTTCTCATTTCACAACGTCTTCTGGAAAGAGTCACAGAGTCAAAAAGCAATTGCTGGTTCCTTCTCATCTTCCAGCCTGCTGTGTGTTGTACGTGCCCAGCATCAGTCCTTGGGCTTCTAATCTCCACACACACCACTCCCAAGGTCTTCTGGCTTTCTTATCACCATCTGCTGATTGCTCCCAAGTGGCTCTCTCCAGATTCAGATTTCCCAGTGTCCTTAAGCATCGTCATGTTAGAAGTTCAATAAGCATTTCTGACTTCGCATTTCACTCACCTCCAGACCAGCCTCTCCTCTCATAGTCTCCTTTATCTTGATAAATTGAAGCTCTGTGTTTCCAGCTGCTCAGGCCTGGGTTTTCTGCTCAAATCCAGAAGTCATCCTATATTCCTCTTTCTCACTCATGTCATTAGTCAGCCATCAGCAAATCCCACTTTCTCTACCTTCAGGATATATTCCCCCTCACCTCTGCTGTGTTTACCATCCTAGAGCAAGACATCCTCATCTCACTTCTGGAATATTCTAAGGGTCTCCTCATAGTCTTTAAGGATTCTTTTGTATGTGAGTCAGATCAGGTCACTCCTCTGTTCAAACTCTATTTGTTCAAACTCCTCTGTTCAAACTCTCCCCAAGCTTCTTTTTCACCCAGCCCTGTCCCCAGCTCCCTCTGATCTCTCCCAACTCCTGCCCCTTGCTCCTCTGCTCTAAGCAGTCTAGCCTCATTCTATTCCTTGAGCAAGGCAAACACTTTTTATCACACAGAAGAGTTCACTCTTTCCCTAGATCTCTGTGTGGCTTGTTCCCCTCACTTCTTCTGGTTACTTTATCAGAGAGGCTTCCCTGGCCACTCTCAAGTAGAATCCCTCACCCTCCATTCCCTCGGCCCCCTTATCTTATTTTATTTTTCTTCACTGCACTTATCACCACTTGGTATATTATGTATTTGTTTATTTATTTTCTGTCTCCCCCACTAGAAAATAAACTCAGTGAGGGGCCTCATTTTGTTTACTGCCCGGTGCCCAGCAGGCTTAAAATAAGTGCTCAATACAACAGGACTGGATACAAAAACTCAGAAATGGACAGCACAATACTACCTAACTGTAATACAATTATGTTAAATCACTGAATGAAGCTGCATGTGAGAATGATAGAGGGCGGAGGGCTGGGGGCATAAATAAAATCAGAAAGAAAGATAGATGTTAAAGATTGAGATGGTATAATCTAGGAATGCCTAGAGTGTATAATAATCTGTACAATGTACAGATTTTAAAAATGTTTTTGCATGAGGAAGAACAAAGGAATGTCATTATTGCAGGGTGCTGAAAATAGATGGTAATTAGTATTTTAAAATGTCACCTTATGTGTGAGACTAAAGCAAAAAATGTTTATTTGTTACAAAATTTATATTTTGACTAGTGCATTTCCTAAGATAACTTATGTAGATAGTTTGATTGAACGCCATAAGTACTTGGAATCTCAGGTAGGACATGAGATTTTGTTGGTTTGTCCAGAGTGATGCCCCAATGAATCCCAGAGTGATTCGATCAGTCAGTGGAAAAGTATTTGCAAAGCCCCCTTCGAGAAATGGTGAGAACGGGGAGAAATTCAACTTCCCCAAGTTGAATTCTTGATATTCTCACAAGCAGTGTGGACAACCAAAGCTACAGGCAGAACCCCCAGTCTTGGGGTTTGTTCATATGAAACTTAACCCCACAAAGGATAGGTCAAATCTACTTAAAATTTAGGCCTAAGAGTCACCCCCAAGAGAGCCTCTTTTGTTGCTCAGATGTGGCCTCTCCCTCCAGCCAACATGACGAGCAGTCTCACCACCCCATCCCTCTCTGCATGGGACATGACTCCCAGGGGTGTGGACCTTCCTGGCAACGTGGGACAGAGATCCTGGAATGAGCTGAGACTCAGCATCAAGGGACTGAGAAAAACCCTAGAATGAGCTGAGAATTAACATCAAGGGATTGAGAGACCCTTCTCGACCAAAAGGGGGAAGAGTGAAATGAGACTAAGTGTCAATGGCTGAGAGATTCCAAACAGAGTTGAGAGATTATCCTGGAGGTTATTCTTACGCATTAAGTAGATATCACCTTGCTGTTCAAGATGTGGTGGAGAGGCTGGAGGGAACCGCCTGAAAATGTAGAGCTGTGTTCCAGTAGCCATGCTTCTTGATGATGACTGAACAATGATATAGCTTTCACAATGAGACTCTGGGAATGTGAAAACCTTGTGTCTGATGCTCCTTTTATCTACCATATCAACAAAAGAGTAGAACATATGGAATAAAAATAAATAATAGGGGGAACAAATGTTAAAATAAATTTAGTTTGAAATGCTAGTGGTAAATGAAAGTGAGGGGTAAGGGATATGGTATGTGTAACTTTTTTTTCTTTATTATCGTTTTATTTCTTTTTCTGTTGTCTTTTTATTTCTTTTTCTGAATTGATGCAGATGTTCTAAGAAATGATGAATATGCAACTATGTGATGATATTAAGAATTACTGATTGTATATGTAGAATGGATTGATATGTTAATGTTTTTGTTTGTTGTTAATTTTTTTAATTAATAAATAAAAAAATAAATAAGTGCTCAATAAATATTTGTTGAGTAGGGAGATTGAAGGGCCTTTAGGGTTCATTCAGTCCAAGTGTGTCAATTTACAAAAGGATACCAAGGCCAGAGAAGACAACTGTCTAGATGAGGCCACTTAGAAGATTAATAGCTGTGCTGGGAACAAGTGCCCTAGAGCCCTGACGTCCAGCCAACTCCATTGCCCTGAGGCCTGTGGCCAACACTGCATCTTACACTGAGACCCAGCATGCATGCTTGTGCTTGTATGTATGTATATTACACAATACTTAACTTTAATATGTCTGATATGCTCTGATTCTGATTTTCTATTCTAATTCTCTTTCATTTTCCAAAAAATGCCGTCCATAATCTATAATCTATTGCTAATAATTCTACAGTGAACTCAACTATGCAGAGAAATAAAAGAAATGCCTAAGGGTCTGGTTTCTTTGCCCTCATATCTCCTGTATATTAATCTTGAAATGCAATCTTATTCCCGATTCCATCCTTGCCTCCCTGTTTACAGTTTTGAATTTCATGCTATGCCATGTCATGTTCATTTTCCTTGGTTTTGTGTCTTGTTTTCTGCACCAACGCAGGCTTGTAAATTGCCGCTTTGTACTTGCAGTCAGAACAGTACATTCCAAAAGGAGGCAGGAGGAATGGTGAGGGTTTTCACATAGCTGACTTTGTTTTGACAGTGATGGTATGTGGCGGAGTGGGAACTGATTGCAGCCGGATACCCAGCCTCATTGTACACACCAACTATTCATAGCTGACGGGGGTGGGGAGATACATATGAGCATGGGGGTGAGAGACTGAAAAGCTGCTGATATTGAGGATGGCAAGAATGAGGTTATGCAAGGCATGGAGGTCAAAGTCATGTTATGAACCAAGTATTTAAAATATTGGCTCAGGCACAATAACTCTATGGTCTAAATTTATCCCACTCTTTCAACTCTTGCAGGACTGACAGAGAGCTAGAGTTACCACTCAGGAAAAAGGCAGAACAGGGTCCAAATCTGTATCTAAAATAAATCTCAAATGAAAAATACAAAGAATTTCACCTGGCTTCTTCAGATGCCATGAGAGATGCTCCAGGTAACCAGATCTTGCAGAAGAACACAGTTATATAAATTTAAGGTAATCTTATCATCTTTGTTATTACTATTACTATCATCATCAAACTGGTTTGGAATATGCTTGGGAGTGTACAACCTGGTCCAGGCCATTCACGTTCCCCTCACCGAGATGGGGAGAAAGACGGAGGGGATGCCCCAAGACTTGGATGCTGGTTATTCTCCATGAGACTCTGTCATCCATTCCCTGCCCTGCTCTGTGCCTCAAGAGGCTGTTTTCTATAAATTGCATCACCAGGCATCCGATTCCTGTTGGGTTCAACCAGTGAGAAACACTTAGTTTGCCAGGGCTCCTGTGGCAAGGTTGGTAGTACGTCAAACATTTATTGTCTCATAGTTTTGAAGGCTAGAAATTCAAAACCAAGATACCGGCACATGCATGCTTTCTCCTGGGATTGGTAGCTTTCTGGTGAATGTGCCATCATATGGTGATCTCTCTCCTCTGACTTCTGATCTCTGGTCAGATTTCCTCTCTTTGTAAGTCTCTGGTCATACAGATTTAGGCCTGCCTTGAATCAGTTTGGCCATACCTAAACAGGTCTTCAAAGATCTTATTCACAAATTGAGTCCACACCTTAACTGATAATAACATCTTCAAAGGTCCTATTTACCGATGGATTCATACTCAGAGCAACACAGATTAAACTTGAACATGTCTTTTGTGGGGTACATGATTCAATCTCTTAGAGAGGCAAGAGACTCAAGGTTGATGTATTTATTCCAACATGCCACATACTCCATCGTTCTTCCTTCCCCATCGCCTCACTCCCTGCATTGCTGCGGCTCTGGCAGCAGTTTTATTCCTCTATGGTTCTGGCTCCTGGGCCATACCATTTTCCCTCTTTGCTCCTTCAGGCCTGTTCCTAGACCCTGAGAGCTTCACCATTCCTTGTTGGCTCCTTAATTCTGGCCACACCTTTCTAAATAGTCCCTTCGTTAAGCCCTCCCACCCCCCACCTTAAACACTTTCAAGTATGGCCACTCGTTGCCTGCTGGGATCCTAACTTGGTCTCCCATCTATGGGTGCTCTGGGCCTTGTTCATGACCTCATACACTTTGCTGCCATGATGCTTTGTTGCCTTGAACTCTGACACTTGGCATTGACACAGGCCCTTGGGTCCCTCCCTCTACCCATCCAAGTACTGCCCTTTTTGGAACAGTTGCCACCACTGAATGCCAGCAGCTGGCCAGCTGAAGGAGTCTCTGAGTTTGGTGATGCTGTTTTGGGCAGTACCAGGTCAGACAAAAGGTCGTAGCAGTAACCCCAGAAGATTTTTCAGGTCTCACTCCCTTCCGAAGGCCCGGGAGAGGCAAAAATGGGGTGCTTCAAGCTTATCCCTAAGAGGAAATAGACTCTTCGCTCTGGAAGGAACATTAAAGATCTTCAGGGCCACCTCACTCTCTTTGCAGCTAGGAAAACTAAGGCCCAGGAAGAAAGGACCATCCCCCCACCCCCCTCCCCCAGCCCCTGAGATCAGAGAGTAAGGTATTAGTAGAGCCAGGGTAAGAACCCAGGTCTCCTGAATATTATGAATATTCCTGATCAAATCTTGGAGCCAGAAGAGCATGAAAGGTCATACAACCAATAAACGACAAAGGAACATGCAGTAGAGGACTTTGCCATTTGCAAAGGGGGAATGCCAGAGCCACAGTGGTCCCTGGTATTCCAAACCAGGGACTGTCCAGACAGTACTGCAGGATGTGATTTGGACAGAGGTGGTGCCAAGGGAAACTCCCTTCTAATGGTCACCAACTGCTCCCCACTCCTACAGTGGCGAGCTTCCCTGACGATGGATCAGACCTCTGAGTGGTCGCAGATGACGGGGTAGCCCTGCCTTCTCTGCTTCATGTGATTCAGTCCTTGTGCCAGAAACGTGGCTTTGTCCCCTAAGCCCGTTAACTTCCTGGTACGCGGCTGAACTAGGTTTCCCAGACTTTGGCTTCTGGGGTGGGGTGGGGTGTCATGTGACTCATTCTTACCAAGAGAATCAGGCAGAAGTTACGGGTCACTTCCGGTCCATGGTAGTGAAGTAAAAGCTTCACTCTCCCTTCTGTCCATCTAGCCAGAAGCAGTGGATTTCAAGATGATGAGGTTGCAAGACGGGCCCTGTCAGGATGCCTACATCCCAGCTTGGAAGAAAGCTGGGGGGGAGTCCCACCCCACCTACCCCAGCCACATCATCCTGTGAAAGGAGGAGGAAATAAGTGTTTGTTTTATTGAGCCACTGAGGTGGGCGTGGAGGTGAGGGAGCCACAGCTAGTGTTCACAACCCTGATGAATACAGAGATTGAATAATTTCCGCACATTCTTCCTCTCATTGCCAAGGCTTGATCTTTCATGGCCATCTTCAGGCTTCCTCACTTTCTCAGCCCTCCTCCCGGTGCCCTCTCATTGCCGTCTAATTCCACATCACCTCCCATTCACCTCCTCTCCTTCCCTGAACACCCTTGCCACAGTCTAACTCTCCTCACCCTATATCACCTGAACTGCTCAGTTAGCCTCCTAGAGATGTTCCTTTCCCTTTTGGAAGTGCTTTTCCAGCCCTGCCAGATACGTTTCTTTAAGCGGCCCGCCCATCTTCGCTAAAGGGCTCAAACAACACACTGGAATTGCCTGGACCCCATCCGTCACTGCTGGGCCACTTTTCTTTCAATCAAACCACTGGTGAATAACAATTTTCTCTTTGGCTTTGCAAAGGCACACATAAATCTATGTTATCACCTTTATTGTTTTAGAGGCACAATGATTTCAGAGCACTATTTACATGTTTTTGATAACAACAATAATAGCAATTGATAGAAATGATAACTGCCTTTTTTCCATTGTAGAAACTTCCAGCCATTCACCCTATCAATCCCTTAAAATAGAGTCCTTCCTATCTTGACTCTTCCCTTTTGGGACATGACCTGGGTTTCTGTGTCTAATCTCCAAGATCCTGGGGTGGTGCAGCACTCCGGAATTTTTTTTTTTAATTGCTTCAGGCCATAGAGTAGTTTTCTTCTAAGAAGACAATGAATTTGTGATCTTTCCCACCCTCCTGGAGGAAGAAACATTTCAGGGACCACCACACCTAAACATCCTGGGCGTTCCAGCAAATCCCAGCAGACCTGGGAGAGGATCAGGAGAAAGATATGGCAGAGAAGGCCTAGTCAACCTAAGATAAGGTTGACTTTTCTCATAAGTCAGTCTAGGTGATTAGTAAGGAAAAGATTAGGCTAGTCTTTTATCAATGTTGCCCTTGACTTGCTCTTGAGTTCTTAAAGAGTTAAAATCTCTAGTGAAATTATAATAATTATATAAAAATTATGGGATGGTACCTTAGTGGTGAGTGAGTCAATTATTAACTGACTGCTGAATGGATATTATAACCTATTAACCTCAAACCAAGTGAGGCCTGTGATACAGTTGAAAGCCTGCTGGCCAGAGTCTGGAAATTGGACATGAATCGCCTGTGATCTTGTTAAATACAAATTTTGAAACAGAAGGTAGGGATGGTGGTGGGGCAGAGTGCAAAATTAATTTCTGACAAGCTCCCAAGTGATGCCAAGCCTGTTGGTTCTCAGGCCATACTTTAAAAATCCTTTTTTTTTTTTTTCTTTTGGCATGGGCAGACACCGGGAATTGAACCCGGGTCTCTGGCATGGCAGGCGAGAACTCTGCCCCTGAGCCACCATTGCCCACCCTCACAGGCCATACTTTAATAGCACAAATCTGAATCATCTCCCTCTCTTCATGTGAGATGGCTTCCCATGGCATTCAGAATAAAATACATTTTTACAGTGTAGACCTACAAAACCCTATGCGACTTGCCCTTCCCACCCCCCAATACTTTTATGATGTTATTTTCCACCACTCTGCACCTTGCTTGTATAATCCAGCCACACCGATCCCTTTGCTGTTCCAGACGTGTTGTCCCCTCCACTGGGAACACTCTCCCCCCAGATATCTGTTTAGTTCGATCTTTGTTCAAATGTCACCTTACAAGAAAGACCTTTCCTGACCCCCCTACCAAAATTGCTCACCACTTCCATTCCATCGCTGTTTAACCTCTTGCCCTGCTTAATTCTTATTCATAGCAAATATCAGCATGTAATATCTTTCATATGGAGTGTAGCAGTTAATAATGATTTTATTTATTTGGTGATATACTAGTTCTGATTGTATTTATTTGATTATATGTTTATTGTCTCCCCCACACACATACTAGAATGTGCACTCCATGAGAGCAGGAATTATAACTGTTTTTCTCACTCTACTGTCTCCCTAGTCAGGACCTAAGCAGTGCTTGCCATCTTTTGTTGAAGGAAGAAAGGAAGGATAGAAGGAAGAAAGAAAGGAAGGGAGGAGAGGAAAGGGGCTCTAAAAAAAAATAGTGTCCTATGGTGTGATTTCACCCATCTGCCCCCTCTGAGTCTGCAAGAAAAGCTACGTGTCCCCAAACCCCTAAAGACTGCTGGATAGAAGTAGGCCCTATTAGGGAGATGGCAAGGAGTCCACCTTAGCCACAGGGCAGTTTTTCTACCAATTAGCTACCTGACTTTCCTTTGCAGCTGCTGTCCCCTAGTAGCTATATATCACCCTGGTAGGGGGGTGACTGCCTCAGGCCATCATACAGATCACCTAACTCCCCTCACTCAACTTTAGGATAATTACTCTTCTGACTATGATTTGGTTTCCCAGGCTGATATCCCACGATAACAGAGAAAATGCTGGTCAGGCTGACCCAAATGTCCATTTCACCTGGCATGTACACATCTTATAAATTAATCCATTGGCATTCTGCTTTATCCCCTCCAGTCTCCTCGAATCCCATGAACTCAGGGACACTGATATTATCTGATCTCTGAACCAGACCCCAGTCACTGGTTGTTTTGATGACGTACTGCTGCCCTGAGAAGGTTCTCAGCATCCGCCAGCTGCTCCTTCCCAGGCACCACCCAGCATTACTGAGAGATTTGCTTAGCATTTTCCCACGGACCCAGGAAATCCATTTAGAGGAGTTTTTATTAAGGAGAGAATTGGATAAATATGTAGAGACATATGTCAAAGGTGTTCTGTGTGGCATTGTCATCACTCCTCTTCCTCAGCTGGAGGTGGTGTGGTGGCAGTGGTGGCACTTTTACCCCCCGAGACCGTCCCCAGAATCTGGATGTAAGAGACCCCCAGTCCCCGACTCACATGGCACCTACAGGAATGAATTGAGGGGGGTGGGGTCTCTAAGTGTGAGGGAAAGGGTTAGTGACAGAGCAGCAGTTAGTTTGGCATTCTGTATCCAAAGTCCAGAAGTGAATGAAGCCTGGGCTTGTTTCATGATTAAGATATTAGGCAGGCAACGTGGGACAGAAATCCTAGAATGAGCTGGGACTCAGCACCAAGGGATTGAGAAAACCTTCTTGACCAAAAGGGGGAAGAGAGAAATGAGACAAAATAAAGTGTTAATGGCTGAGAGATTCCAAACAGAGTCAAGAGGTTATCCTGGAGGTTATTCTTATGCATTAAATAGATATCACCTTTTTAGTTAAGGTGTAACAGAGAGGCTGGAGGGAACTGCCTGAAAATGTAGAGCTGTGTTCCAGTAGCCATGTTTCTTGATGATGATTGAACAATGATTTAGCTTTCACAATGAGACTCTGTGAATGTGAAAACCTTGTGTCTGATGCTCCTTTTAGCTACTATATCAACAGAAGAGTAGAACATATGGAATAAAAATAAATAATAGGGGGAACAAATGTT
>PVIY010059517.1:0-12017 GCA_004026745.1 Myrmecophaga tridactyla | reverse complement strand
GAGAGAGATGGGAGACCCTGAGGTGGGGGTGGGGCAAAGGGAAGAGGAGAAGGTGAGAGAGGCCGAGAGCTGCCTCTCCAGATCTGTGTTCCAGAGCTAGTAGAGCCCTTGGGCAATTCTAGTGCTTAAGGGAGAGGCCATTGAGGGGACTCTGTCCAGCAACAGCCACTGCCCCTGCAGCCTTACTGAGTGGAGGTGTCTCCAGGGGGGTGGCAGTCATGTTTCCAGAAGATCCAGATTCCTGGGCCGGGTGGTCCCATAAGCTAAGCCTCCACCGGAAGCTTCCAGCTCAGTTCCCTTCTAAGGAGGCCGGCCTTAGAGAGCTTGGGAGAGCAGCTCTGCAGGCAGGAGGGGTGGCTGTGTCAGAGAGAGGGTCCAAACCTGGGGAGCAGGGCGAGGAGTTCGCTGGTGGGAACATGTCCGGCTGGGTAGGGCAACCAGTGTGCCCCATACCCCCGTGTGCCCATCTTGCTCCACCTCTGCCATGCTCACTTCTCCCTCTCATTTCCAGATGGGCTGCTGTCTGGTTTGCCTGGAGCAGAGACCTGCAGAGTTCTTTCTTGCTGATATTAGGCCATATTCTTCTGCCTCCTCCTGCTCTATTCTTCCTTCTCATCAAGACAGTTTCGTTGTTATTATCATCTTCATCATCATCATCACCACCATTACCTTTTAGCTGCCTGCAGTTCCCAGGGGGTTGTAGCTCATTCATCTCTGAGGCCCCACACACTTTCTATCAATGAGACCCCAGACCCACCAGGGTGGGGGTGGGGGGGATGGAAGGGAGAGACATGTTCTATCACTTGGGGAGTTTGCAAATCTACTCTGGCTAGTTTAAGCAGAAAATGAATACATTCAACCTTTTGGGGAACCAGACTCAGGGATGGTGCTGCACGGTCAGGAATGACACCTAAATTACCCCTTGGTTCTGCTCCTAGAGACCTCACTGCTGCAGCTGTCGGGCACACACATCACAGCTGGAACCTCCATCACGTGGCCCCAGGGTCAGCCGCCTGGGCCTCCTCTCCTGCCGGGAAACAGATGGTACAGGGTATAGGCTCCCTGAGTGTGGCTTCACACTCCTGCAGGTGGGTTCTACTGGCAGACTTTCTATCCAGGCCTGGCTGCAAGAGAGGCCAGCAAAGAGAGTCCTTGCTTCAAGAGGCAGAGCTCACAGAAGGGGGAATTCCAAACAGAGGAAGGGCATTCAACAGATGTGGGTGGCCAGAAAGCAGGCCAAATGTCCTCTACAGGTGGCAAGGGGCACCCTGCCTACTGCAGGGTGTGGGAGCAGACTGGGAACAGCATTTAGCAAAGCCGTCACCCACTGAACCAATCCCCTTCCCTCACTTATTCCAGCCCTTTGTACAGAGAGGGCAGACCAGGTATATTAGGCAGGCTTCCTGCACTCAGGCAAAGTGCTGCCTTGTAGAATAGACTGGAAGTGTCTCCATCATTGGCAGCTGCTGTAGTGCACATATTAACGTATCACTAGGGGAAGCTGAGGGCTCCTGCCGTCAGGCAGGATGAGGGCACTGGTGAGGCAGTTCAGGGTTAGCCAGTGAGAACAAGGCGGGCTGAATGCAGCATAGCCCTGTGTGCCACTGAGAAGCAGGTAACATTCACCCTTGGCATCCTTCCACTTGCATCTTACCTTCTGCAGGGAGCAGGGCAGTCCTGGAGAAGAGGGGCAAAGGGAAGAGAGTGGCAGGGCTGTCCCCAAGAGCATATGCTGGTTAAAAAGGGAGCCAGGGATGTACGAAGGGTTCATTGGTAGAATGCTCGCCTGCCATGCAGGATACCCAGGTTTAATTCCTAGCCTATGCTCACACACCCAAATAAAAGGGGGGGATGCAAAGTGAGGGCATGGAATCCATGGATTAAAGGACTGAAGCAGGGCAGCGTGGCTGTGGCACATGTCACCAGATTTCTCTCCTAAGGTGCTTCTGCTCAAGCTGCCTATTTTCCTGGCAGGTCCTCCTGGCTAAATTGAGAGCAGGGCCATAAAAGACAAGCACAGTCTCTAGCGGACTCACCAGAGGTGGAAGATACCAATGCCGGGATTTCAGGCACACAGTGGGGCCTGGGGGCTGGGGTGCAGGGCCCCCTTGCATTGCACTGTGTGGTCTATCATTCACTCCACCCCAGCTTCACACTGGCGGTGTCCTTCTACCATCCCCAACTGTCATGTCCCCAAAACTAGACCCTTCACAACACATCACCTGACAACTTCCCAGCATGAATTGCCCCCGATCTTCATTTATCTCTGCGGCTTTCAGCTGAAGGGATCCGTGAGCAGCAGGCAGGTTCACCGGCCTAATCAGACCTGATGCATCTCTAACCAGACAGGCAGTGTGCGTCTGGATTTGTCGCCCGCGAGATACAGATGTCGGAGGCTCTCATCCATGAGACGGAATCACTCTTGGGGATTGAGAGGCTCAGGCAGCGTGAGTCAGAGAGGCAGGCTGCACATCTCAAACCAGGGACGGAGGCTGCCGCAAAAGCCCCCTGCAACAGACTGTGGTCGGCAGGCCCAGCACGTCATAAACCCAATTATGGGAACCTTCCCCACAGACAGCCGAGCTGAGAATTTCTAGAGGCACCTCCATTTGGTAGCACTTCACGTCCTCCTCCCTGGGGGCCAACGAGTCCTTCCAAGTAAAGGGATGGACGAGGTCTTCCGGACAGAAGAACCAAGTTGAAAACCCAACCATTTACCTGTTCCGGGTCTTGGTTAGTTCATCTTTCCACTGGGGGATTTTCTGTGCAGTTGCTCTATCTCCTGCACTGTGTTAGGTGACTACCTCTGTCAGGTAGCATAGCGGTTAAGGACCTGTGCTCAAATCCTGGGCTGTGTGGTGGTGGGCAAATGACTGAACCTCTCTGAGACTCTTTTAGCTCCCCTTGAAAACAGAGATGGTATCAGTACCTCCCTGGTGGTGAGAGGATTAAGCGAATTAGTCCGTGCAAAGCCCTAGGACAGCGAAGCACATGGACAGAGAGCCCTCAGGAAATGCTGGTAGTTGTGCACACAGAGGAAAGTCCAGCATCCACCTCCTGGGGCTGGGATGTTCTTGCCTGCCCATCTTGCCTCTCCCGTCAGCTTGGGCACTGGTCAGGGGCAGCCACTGTATCCAGCCTGGCTCCTGGCAAGGGGCGGACAGTCAACCCACTCTGATGGCTCAGTGAGAGAGACACTGCTGTGTGGACAATGATGCATCCCAGAGACGCCGTGCAGGGTGCAGGGGCTAGGTGACTGCGAGCACGGGCTCAGTGGGATTTGAACAAGTGGCTCCTCCTTTCTGTGCCTCAGTTCTCCCATCTGTAGGGTGAAGATACCCTACCTCTGAGAATCGGCTTAGATGAAGTCTCTGAAGTGTCCATGGTGTGTGCTTAAAAACAGGTGGCAGAGAACTCACTGAGAGCCTGGAAATATGGCAAAGGTGGCCCGGAGTCTCCCACTTCTCCCTGCCCAGGTCCCACTTCTTCCTTCCTCTACCCCATGCTACACACCAGGCAGTGCCCCAGGCTCCAGATGACCAAACCACAGACCCTAGTCAACTGGAGTTGTCAGAGGGTGGCTGCTAATTAATTAGTCCCCACACAGTATAATTTATGGGACTTAACATGTTCTGCTGCTCCCAGGCATACCTGCATTTACAAGAAAGAACTTGGGAGATGTTTCTGTGTACAAGGTGGGCACTTACAGAAGTAGGGCAGCAAGGGGTGAAGAAGATCAGAGATAATTAGAGATCACATGCATTCACATTCTGATGTTTTAAACACTATAATGGCCCAAATAAATCTCTAGCTATGAGCCTCCCGTTTGTTATCCCTGAGACCATGGGAGGCTAGAGTGCCGGAAGTCTGGGCTGTGGGATGAGCTTGGGTGGGTAGCAGCACCTGCCTCCACCTTCAGATCATGCTAGGGCAGCTCCAAATCTCCCAAACCAGCATATAAAAAGCTGACTCCTTGGGGCCTCCTCTTTCTTCCCCTACTCCTCTCAAAGGGAATCCAGGCTGGCTGCAGCCAGCTTTGATTGGTAGCCATCTCCCCCAGCACAAGCCGAGCCCAGTCCCCTCACTTTCCATATTTAGAAACTAGACTTGGGACTTAAATGTCAGCAGATGATATCAGAGTGGCATGATAGTTACCAGCTGAGAGAGAGAGAGAAGGAGAGAGAAAGAAAGAGGAAAGAAGAGAGAGATGGGAGAGGAGAGAGGAGAGGAAAGGGGAAAGGAAAGAGGAGAGAAGAGAGGAGGGAAGAGAAAACAAAACAAAAAAGTGACTCAGTTTCCTCCAAGCCAGGCCAGAAGGGAAGAGCAAAGCGCTCCCTTTCCACAGTCACTTCTCACCTGCTCTGCACAGGCTGGAAGGCGTCTGGGAAAAAAGTGGGCAGGGGAAGGGAGGTGGCGGCAGAGAGGTCAGGAGGAGGTGCTAACACGAGCTCACAGACTCTCATGGAGGCACCCAGAAGACCCTGCTCTGTTTAGCAGTACAGTCAAGTGGTTATGCCTGGGTCTCCAGACCACACATGGTCAAATCCCAGCTCACTAGCTCTGTGACCTTTGTCAACTTTTCCCTGAGCCTCAGTCTCCTCTTCTGTACACTCATTTAGGACTGAGTGGCATGGTACCTTAGGTCACCTGGCAGGTGGTAAGCTCTCAACAAGTAATATCTCTGATTTCTACCCACTACAAGGCCACTGCTCTTGGGAAGGGTCCAACTGTGTCCAGCTGAACATGCCCAGCAATGGGTGGTACAACGCATGGTGAGGATACTAAGTCTTTACCTTGGATCTCTGATTCGAGGTTTGATCTCCTGTGGAGAGAAAGCCAGAGAATGTTCAAATACTGTAACTTCACTGATCGGGGATAATAGAGAGTTAGGGCAATCATCTGATTAATTGGTTCAATTAATAACAGCAGTAGTAATATTGGCTGCTTACGTTTATTAGGCATTTGCTACGGCCAGGTGCTGTTCTAAGCATTTAACCTTTAATCCTCAGATTTATTCCTCAGTTCCACCCTGGGTGGTAGGTCTATTACCCCCTTTTGTAAAGCACAGGGGGTGTAAGCAGATTCAGAGCTGGGGCGCTCAGGCTTGGAACCAGGTGGGCTGCATGGGGGGCTCTTCAGTCCAACATGGAGGGAGCACTGCATACTTGAAGGGCATTCATGCCAATTTGATACATTGCTAGGTACAGCATAGCTCACACCTAACTCCATCATCCAAGTCATTTCAGCCTCTTACATTCTTTTGATTTTTATTTTTCTTTGGATATATGTGAAGAGCTCAGGTGTGGGTCTGGCAGAAAGCTGGCACTTCCTGGGGCAGCCTCAGCCTCTCCTTCCTCTTGGGTGCAGGCCTCAGTTGGGCAGGTGTGCCAGGCCTGACCCTCACCGTTAAGCTGCGTGAGTTGCTGCAGCTCCTTCTCTTTCCCAGCTGACCTGCTCTCTGGGTTGCCTGGAGTCCGGAAGAGGGTGGAGATGGGTCATAGAGGGCCCACACAGCCTGGCAATTTCTCCAGGAAATATTCTTGACCGTCTGTGCATTTGGCCACTCAGCCGTTCTTGAAGAGGGCCACTCATCCTCCCTTGGGTGTACCAGAATTGTCTCCCCAGCCTGACCCGACTGGCTCCCAGGCTCTGGGGACATGCGGCCTGGATTTGTTTTCCCATCCCCTTCAAGTCTCAGGAGGAAGGGCCACCAGAGCACGTGCTGCTCTCTGAACAAGGGCAAGGCTAAGCTGTCTTTGAAAGGCCCTGCTGCGATCTCTGTCCATCTCCTGCAGTGTCCATATTATGTCTCTGAAGCCAAGTTTGCGGTCCCTCCCTAGTTCACCATATACCTGCAGCTCCCATTTCTTCTCAAGCATATCACCTCCACACTAATGTGCCCGGCTCAGCATCTACCGTGGCCTCTGAGACAGGCCCCAGTGCAGGCAAGCATCTTGTCTAGCCCAGCGTCCACTTGAACCAGACGTATCCCATGTGTCAGTGTTCAGTATAGAAACCTGAACTTTACAAACAGAAAGGGATTTAATAAGGCAAATTAATTTAATAAGGCTTACAACATCATCCCAGAGGCCAGGGACCACTGCTGGACTTTTGGCTTAAGACCACGTCTCCCTGGCTGTGAGCCAGTGACGAGGAGACAGTGGCTGCCACTGCTGTGACCATTCATGCAGCCACAGCTGTCCCACACCCCGGAAGCTGGTGATAAGACCATGCATGTACCCACTGCTGGGAACCTTCACGCTGGGTGAGCCCACTCACCATCCCACACCTCCGCAGAGGAAAGGGTCTCTGCCTCCCCTCCCTGCCACCTTCCAAATCTCACATGGATGCATCTCGTTGGCATAACCCAAATTATAGTCAGAATCCTAGCACCAAGGAACTCTGGGAAATTTCATTTTTACCCTTTTAGGCTCTCTATACAGAGTGAACGAAAAGGGGTTGGACACGGATGCCCAGTGCTGATGGACAATATCCAGAACTCCTCAGCCTCCAGGTGGACCTCCATCCCAGCCTGGTTTTAGCCCTACCCAAGGCAGTGGTTATTACCCAGACTCCTGTCCAAATGTCCTGCCTCTGCTGCGTGGGCACCAGTAGCCACCGTCACTTAGCTAGTATGAAGCCCCAGTCCCATCCTTTCCCCACCTATAGCCAACTCCTTAAGCCTAGGCCCACCTAACTCCAGCCTAGGTGCCTGGGCCTGCCTGAGACTCCTAGGGCATGAAACCAATCCAACAGGGCTATTATTGCAGAGAAAGCACTGGCCTAGGGATCAGAAAGCTCAGAAATCCTGGGCATTAGTTACATACACATCAAGTGCCCTCTCTGAGCCTCAATTTCAGACTAATTCCTTCACTTAGGTCATATCTAGTGGTGAGACTCAGACTTCTAAATATCTTTTTTTTAAGGAGAGTGGATGTGGTCACACGCATGCACACACACGTGTGCACACACGCACACACACACACAAACAAAAAAAAACATGGCTGGTTCCCAGGCAGCTGGGCATAACCTTACGGGTCAATTTGAAGTCAATGTGCAACTCAGCTCTGGAAGGGGGTGGTTTGAAGACAGCTGCTGGGGGAGGGGGTGTGGCCGAAGCAGGAGGTAAGTGAGGCCAGGAACTGCCCCCACCTGGTGACCCATCCCCTCCCCCCAAGTGCTTGAAGTTCTTCAGGCCCTGAGTGGGCTGAGGAAGCCTTCCGAGGACAGGGTAGGGGGAAGGAAGAGGAGGATGGGGGTGAGGAATTTGGAAAGAAACTCTTGGCAGACAGGTCAGACATGAAGAACTTGGATGACATATGAGGAGCAGCCATGACCTGAGCTGGGCTGGATCTCCATGCTGAGGATCGGGCACTTCTGCCATCTCCTCCTTACATCCCCTTTCAACCAGACCCCTTCCAGAGCATCCACAGCAGCACTGAAGCCAGCAGCCTTGAGGCTGCACATCCAGGTTAATCCACATCAGCGTCAGAGCAGAGGCCTTGCTGTCAATCGGAGATATTTATAACTTGCCTGCCAGGCCCCAGTACCTGGCAGCTGCCTGGAAAATAGGCCACAGGATTCACAGAGGAAGCAGGCCCTACCCCCGGCCCAAGCCTCAGATGGCTCCCAGGGAGTGGAGCCTGAGTTAGGGGAGAGAGGAGAAAGCCTGAGTGAATGCGGTCTTCAGAAGAGGCTTCGCTTTCTGTTAATAAGCTCATCTCTGGGCTGTCTCCAGCCTGCACATACTGAGCAGCCCCTTGGTGCATTCTTTGCTCCCGCTTGTCAATCAAAGCCCACCAGAGCTCCCAGTACCTGAGTATGATGTCCAAAGCCTTCACCTACCCCTCTTACCTCCCCCTCCCAGGCCACATGGCAATGGTCATTAAGGACTCCAATTGCCTTGTGGGAGGGATCACATGCTGGCTAAATAGTGACTCCCCAGGGTATCAGGTCCTAAAATCAGGAACCTGTAAATGTTACTTTATGTGGCAAAGGCTTTGCAGCTGTGATGGAATTAAGACTCTTGAGATGGTAAGATTAGCGTGGATTATCAGGGTGGACTCTCAACATCATCATATATATCCTTATGAAAGGAAGGTAGAGGGAGATTGGGCTGCAGACACACACACACAGGAAAGGCAAACTGGCCATGGAGGCAGAAAATGGAGTGATGGTGCTACAAGCCAAGAGGTGCTGGCAGCCACCAGAAGTTGAAAGAGGCAAGGGAGGATTCTCCCCTACAGCACACCAAGGGAGTATGGCTCTGCTGACACCTTGATTTCAGCCCAGTGAAACTTATTTTGAACTTGTGGCCTCTAAAACTATGAGCAAATACATTTCTAGTGTTTTAAGCCAACAGGCTTGTGGTAGTTTGTTACAGCAACCATAGGAAACTAATACAGTTACTCTCTGTGGGGCCCTTGAGTAATTTACCTAAATTTTCTATGTCTGTGTTTTCTTATCAGTAAATCGGGCTTAATAATGAAGAATCATTGAATAGGGGACTCAGAATGGCACCTGATACTAGTAAGTGCTCAGTGTATGCTGGCTTGTATAGAGGTATATTGGTTAGTAGAGGCACTGGTTCTGCCACTCACTGGCTGTGTGACCTTGTGCATGTTACTTAGCCTCTCTGGGCCTGTTTCTTCCTCTGTAACCTCAGTGGGTTGTGATGAGTGTAACATGAGTCAATATGTAAATAAGCTCAAAAATGGTGCCTGGCACATAGTAGGTACTTATATGAGCTCTGATGAGAAGGATGATCATTCCCCAAGGAAATCTTTTCTCCCAGCCAGGCCACCCTCTCTCCTTCCTGCCACCGAACTTTTGTTGACTCAGTTCCTTTACCTGTGTACTTCCCTCTTTCTTCTCCTTCATGCTGCTGTCCCCCATCATTTTGGTGGACTTTGATCTGCCTCCTTTCTCCAGATCCCTTTCTGATAGTCAATAGCCCCTGTGCCCCCTTATCTTAAGGAGGAACAAACTCCATGATGCCAGTGACACTCCAGAATTTCTTGTAGAATCAGGCTGAGGCTTACTTCACTTGAAGTGACATCTTTGACAACACTGCAAAGTTCCAGCTCCCCACCCACTCCTGCTTCCCTTACAGCCTCACAGTTTCCCCTGAGAGCACTCCCTCCACAAACCACACACACAAGAATGCCCAACTCTTACTCTGCAGCAAGGGAACCAGAAACAAAGGGCTACATCTCAGGGCTTCTGATCACAGATCTGGATAAGCCTGAGACAGTCCCGGGGGCATCCAGTGGGTGTCTATTGTAGTGAGAACCTCGCTTTCTGCCAGGAACTAGTCTCACTCTCCTCCTCCCAGAGGAGAAGCTGGCTCTTAGCACTTGCCTTGTGAACATGAGGGATGAGGTGGCCTAGCTAAAGCCCCTGGCACCTCCCACGTCGCCCACCCCCAGGCAGTGGCAGCCGACACCATGACTCACGTCCCGTCCCCACGGTCCTCGTCTGGCCACCAGATCACTACCCAGTGCCCTGACTCATTAGGTAATGATGGCACTCAACTGCATGATATGAAAATATCCCGACCCTCATTATTTCAGGGACAAGGCCAGGGTATCTTAATAAATGATAAATAAGAGCCTTTCCAGAGGTTCCTTGGCTGGATGGTGCCCACGGAGAGCAGCCCTCAGCTGCCAGGAAGAATGAGTGGCACACTCAGAGCTCTGAGTCTCTCAGGGTCTGCCCTTTGCTTGTCTTTTTCCAGCAACCTATCACAACAGGCGACTGTAAAGCTTGAAGAGTGGTGCCTGGGAAAGAAAGAAAAAAATGTCCATGGATCCTTTTATGTGCCAGAGTTCATGCAAATGCACACCACACACACACACACACACACACAGACAGACAGCTGCTGCCACACTTTGAAGGCCTAAATATGAACACTTACATTTATGGGAGAGAAACATTGCTTCACAAACGGAATTGTAACAGGGCTTCTTTCCTAAAAAAATGTTTTTTTATTCTGAAATAAAACATATATACATAAAAAAGTGGGAAGAAGCAATAATTTTCAAAGTACACTTCAATAAGAGAACAGATTTCAGAATTTGTTATGGGTTACTATTCCACTAGTTCAGATTTTTCCTTCTAGTTGCTCCAAAACACTAGAGGCTAAAGGAAATATCAGTATACTGATATGTGTTAAATCCCATTTTCTCCGATATAACTCCTCCTTCTCCTTTGATCCTTCTCCCAATCTACAGGGATCTTTTGGCAAAGCCCGTTCTGACCGTCTCATGCTGAGAAGGGGTGTTGACACTAAAGGATAGGGGGATGGAATTAGCTGATAATCTTGGACAGGAGGTCCCTCTGGGTTTCAGGATTTATCTGGCCTAGGAACCCTCTGGAAATTATAGATTCCAGGAAAGCAATCTTTAGTACATGAAACTTTTATTGAGATTAAGTTTGAGCCTTAGGTGTTCTTAGTTTCTTTTTCTTTTTTTTTTTTTTTTTTGATATTTTAATCGACAAATCTTCACACACATACAGTCTATAATGGTACACAATCAGTGGCTCATAATCATCATATAGTTGTGTATTCATCACCATGATCATTTTTTAGAACATTGTATCACTCCAGAAAAAGGAATAAAAAGAAAAAAGAAAAAAATCATACATACCATACCCCTTACCCCTTCTTCTCATTGACGACTAGTATTTCCATCTACCCAATTTATTTTACCCCTTATCCCCCCATTATTTATTTTTATCCATATTTACTCATCTGTCCACACCCTGGATAAAAGAGTCATCGCACAAAAAGTTTTCACAATCACACAGTGACAATGTAAAAGTTATATCTTTATACAATTGTCTTCAAGATTAGGTGTTCTTAAGCGTTAAGATATGATGTTGGTTTGGATTTAGCAAACCATGGCAATTAGAACTATCTAGTTTGCATAAAAGTAGCCTCCAGAATAGTCTGTTGACTCTATTTGATCTCTCTTAGCCACTGACGCCTTATTTTATTACACTTCCTTTCCCCTTTTGGTCAGGAAGGCATTGTCAGTCGCACAGTGCCAGAGCCGGACTCATCCCTGAGAGTCAAGCCCCATGTGGTCAGGGAGACTTTCATCCCCAAATGTCATGTTCCGTGTAGGGGAAGAGTATGATTTTCCTTGCAGAGTTGTATTAGAAGAGAGATAGGCCACATCTGAGCAACATGAGTTTCCTTGAAGTGACTCTTAGGCCTCATTATAAGTAGTCATAGCTACCCCACTACAGAAATAAGTTTCACATGGGCAAGGCTCAAAATCGAGGGCTTGGCCTATTTTCTTGGGAGTCCCTAGTGGTTGAAAGGGTACTCAGAGTTTACCAAATGGGAAAGTTTAATAGTTCCTTTTTCTTTTTCCCCTTTGGATCCTCAAGGAACTCTACCAATACTTTTAATTATCAGCCCATGATAGTCTGAGATGAATATTATATTAAGCTGTGTGGAATTACAAGACCTCATTCCCATTTGGACTCCAGGAGTTTGGGTTGTTTAAATGAGCTATGCAGACAGGTAGATTTAGATTGTGTGTTACAGAAAAATTAGGTTCTAGACAAAATAACCCTCTCTGCCTTTGGTCTCATCATCTTTTACCCTGTATTACACACACCATCATCTTTTACCCTGTATTCTGATTTACCTTAGCCCCAGCAGACTGGCTTCTTTTTTATCTCTAACTGAAATCTGATCTCTTTTTCCATTACTTTAGCTGTTATTGCACATAGCTATGCTAACTTTCAGGGCTGTGGAACTCCATTTCTGGGTCTTAGGTGTTACAGAATACTCAGTTTCAGGGAAATACCACCTGATACACATATAGCTCAGTGTCTCAGGATCTAGAGTTACCTTTACAACTTTAGATTAAGTGTGGTTGCTGTAAGTGCTTACAATCTTGGCTCCAATTTTCTTACAAGTATTTTCTGAAAGTGACCTTAGCATATTTGTTCTTTTGTTTCTGGCTTACTTGGCACAACACATTGTTCCCAAGATTTATTCA
>PVIY010059516.1:0-12014 GCA_004026745.1 Myrmecophaga tridactyla | reverse complement strand
CATGACACTAAGCAAGAGACCACAGAGCCTGGGGTTCATGATGACCATGTAGTGCAGTGGGTGACAGATGACCATGTAACAGTCATAGGCCATCACAGTTAAGAGGAAGCTGTCTAATCCTCCAAAAACTGTGCAAAAAAACCCCATCTGGGTGAGGCAGTTTCCATGACTTATAATTTTTGTCTCAGTCTGGATGTTCACCAGCATCTTTGGGACAGTGATAGAGATGAAACAGATGTCTGAAAAAGACAGGTTAGCAAGGAAGAAGTACATGGTTGTGTGCAGGTGGGCGTCAGAGACGGTGGTCAGGACGATGAGCAGATTCCCAAGGAGAGTGACAAGGTATATTGCCAGGAACAGAGCACATAAGAGGGGCTGCACTTCTGTGGCTTCTGAAAGTCCCAGGAGGATAAACTCTGAAACACGTGTTTTGTTCTCTAATTCCATGTAACACATGAAACTGCTGGAAGAGAGACAAGAGCAAGGCAGATTTAGGTACAAGCAGCTCTCTGCAAATTAACATAAATGCTATGGTTTTTATTTCAAATATACTGACTTAATTATTTCTTATTAATTATGTAGAGATTTAGTGCCCTTTATCTGAAAATGACAGTGTAAACAAATGTTCCTTCTTCTCCTTGATGGTATTGCTAACAAGACTTTTTTGACGATAATTTTAAACTTTTCTTCAAAGGCAGTATGTTCCACCTCAAATGCTTTTAGACTTTATTTCATTCAAAAATCATTTGAGCAGTTATTTTGCACTGTGTGATGAAAAAGTTGGGAGAAGGACATTGGTACCATTATCACAATATTTTATTGCAATCAATATTACCAAATTGCCTTTTGAAGATAGTTAGGCTGTGAAAATTTAAGTTGCATATATATCACTACAATGAAAAATAAATAAATAAAGTATTCCCATCTTTATAGCTAGAAAGACCAATACTGTTAACATGCCATTTCATCTCCACCTGATCTATAATTTCAACTCAACCCCATTCCCAATCACAAGAAATTAGTTTGTAAATATTTTGACAAAATGATTTTAAAGTTTATAAAGAAAGGCAAAATTCCTAGATTTCCTAGAGAATACTGAAGAAGAACGAAGTCATAGAACCAATACTACCTGATTTCAAGTCTTACTATAAAGACACAATGATTAAACCATGTTGTATTGGTGAAATAGACACATGAACTAATGTGTGAGAACTAAGTGACACACAAACGGATGTTAGGTAACTCAAAAATGAACCCACAAAAGTGCAGTCAACTGGCTTTGACATAGAAGCAAGAGAAATTTAATGGAAAAAGTTAGATCATTTCAAACAAAGTTGTGGAAGAATGCCATACACACATGCAAAGCCGAAAAGAAACTTAGTCAAGCATTGTATATATTTCACAAAAATTAACTCAAAATGAATACTATACTCAAAATTAAAATGCAAAATATAGTACTTCTCGAATAAAACATCCAAGGAAATCTGATGACCTGTACTTTGGTGATGAGATTTTAGAAATAGCACCCAAACAATTAAAGAAGAATATTTAAAAATTGGATTTATAAGATTTATGCTGTATGAAAGATATTGATAAATGACTAGATCCATATGTAGAAAGAACCCTTAACACTCAAACAATGAGAAAGGTAACACCCAATTAAAAACCTGGGCAAAAATTCTGAATGGAAACTGAAATGAAGAAGACATGCAGGTGGCAAATGAGTTGTGAAAATAGGCTCAATGGCATTTGTCATTAAGGATTTCAAAGTTAGACTGCATATACAGTATTTGCATGGTATCTGCAAATAGAAAATTAATTTTCAGAATACTAGGAATGCCAGGATGGAATGCAAAATGTGATAAAACAATGTAATTGTATTACAAATATATGAAACCTGCCTACTGTTGGGATGAGGGGAAAAGTTGCTGAAATGGTAATAGGGGATATCACTGGAGTCTGGAAAAGAAAGGGGATGGGAAGCATCAGTACTGTATTCTAGTGGACAAAGCTTATCTCACCAGAGTGTAGATTGACAATTCTATCATATCTCACATGTATACTGGATTCCATCAGATCATTAGACGATGGCAGGTGAGAAGAATATGTTTCCCACTGCAGAGTGTGTAGTTAACCTTAAGTAAGGGGAGGACACTAGAATGTTCTGTCTGGCAATGGATTAGAGTGACACACATCAGCATGAGAAGGTTAATATTGATGGAGGGTTACATGTAGGCATATCTATGGGTCTGTGTATATGCACAACTTGGCAGACATGCATATATTTTTTTACTCTGTCTTTGGAGAGCACCTAGATATCCTAGTAACACAGAACACACATAGTGCCTGGAGCTGTATTTTAACACCATTTTTCAATAAAAGTTTCCTTGGAGAAATGGCTGACCTTAGGCCTGGAATAGAAATACACAGGAAGCTCCAGGAGCATCTTGTACCACCAGAAATTAAGTAGGTTCAAAAACGAAGCATTCAATGATTGGGAAAAATCCAAGAGACACAGAGCACCTCTGAAAGGTATCCCATTGCCCAAACTGAAATAAATCTCATGACAAAATGAATAAAGTAGTATTGTATTACAACCCAAAGTATAAAATAAATGTCATGAGTCTATAATGATTTAAAGAAAATATTTAATATATGAGTAAGAAGACAAAAATTTCCCATGCAGACACATGCAAAGCTTTATGTAGATACTGCTATCTCAGGATGGTGAGCTGATTCCCACTCCTAAAGTGTGTCTTCAAGTACTAACCCCCTTCCAAAGGTAATGTATGGAAAAGCAGGAAAATGAGGAAATTTAAAGTGGAGAAACCTGGCAAGCATTGTTGATGAATGTCAACATCTACAGTGAAAAGCGACATTGATGGGATGTGCTCTGGATACATAATGTAATGAAAATAGAATTTCATCTCTGGTGTCTTCCTCCCTAACCCATGATCCCTGACTAATCATGAGGAGAACATCAAACAAATTCCAACTCAGGGACATTTTACAAAATATATTGCCAGAACTACTGAAAAATATTCAGGTCATCAAAAACAAAGAGATTGTGAGAAACTGTCATTTTTAACACATAGATGTAATGTGGTATTGGGGATGGAAAATGTTCTGAATAAGCAAAAATGGATGTGATTTTCTGGAAACTGTCTCTACTATCCTTGCAGTTTCTTTCAGTCTCACATTGCTTTTTAATTTTTTATTATTTATTCATTTTTACATGGTCAGGCACTGGGAAGTGAACATGGGCCTCTGGTATGACAGAGGAAAATTCTGCTGCTGAGCAACCATTTCACTGCCCTCACACTGTTTTTTTAAATCACATTAATTAAGAAGTAAAATTATTAGTGAAATGCAAAAATCTAGGAAACCAACTCTGAACGTCATTGCAGATGTGATTATATGCCTCAGAAAAGAATATGGCTCTGTGGTAAGCCTCAACTCAACACCCATTAGATCAGAACAGAGATAATAATTGTATATTCATATAATAATTACAAGAATTAAAAGAATTGATGAATATTAAGTGTCTGACATGGTGCTTACTATTAATGAAGAATATTTGTATACACCATGATTCAACCCCACCCATACTCATTCCCAAAACCTCCAAGCCCACTGCTACTGTGCAATTTCCAGCCCTCATCAGTTCCCCAGGAATTTGACACAGAAACTGATCCAGAACTTTCCACAGGGCAAGAATTTTCATGAACATCAACTTCCATAAACCCTGCATTGACTCTCCAATAACTTCAAACATCAATATTAATCTTGTAGACAGAATGCAAGGCTCTGTGTTATCTGGCTGCTGACATCCATTTCTCACACCCTAAAGTGATATCCCTAAAGTTACTGTTTATAAATGGGATGCTTGCCACATAATACATTTCTCACACTCATGAGCAGAGTCTATGACTCATCTAGAAATGATCAAAGAAACATCTGAGCTCACCAAGGCAGGTTCCCCCTTGAAGGATGTATGAATTGGCAGCTCTGCTCCCAGGAAGCACAGAAAGATGTAAATACTCCTGAGGTCCCTAGAAGGGAAAATTATGCTTCTAACTCACTAGAGATTGGTAAACTTGACTTGAGAAAGTGTAGGCAAGGCATTTCTCTTTCCATGCATTTATGAATTTAATTCCCATGAGCCACTTAAATGAAGTAGTTTTTGCCTCTCTGCTCCCTAAGCTATTTAGTTCTTTGGAGGTAAAAACAAACAAACAAAAAACAGGTACAGCAGTGCAAACTTCGGTGAATTTTGACCCTTAAGAGAAAGTTTTGGAGCTTCATGTTCATCTCTTTTCTCAGTGGACTCCTTCTGTGAGGTCACCTCTCTTTAGTTGTGGGATCTAGTACACAAGTTTTCCTATAATGATTTCCATACCACTAATTCAAGAGAGAGATTTCTGCATGCAGAAACTGAAATTCCAAGTGCACTCACCCAGATACTCAGATGCTGAGGTGTCAGCAATTAATTGCAAGCCATTCTAAGCACATGAATGTATGGCTGATGGAAAGGAACCAATTACGGTTTTGAGGGGATGCAGAATTTGGAACCACTAATCAAAGACACTCAAACAAATCTACTAAGTCACTTCAAGGTGATGAAAGAATGTATGGATAAAGAGATAAAGGATCATAAGAAGACACTGTATGAATAAAAAGAGTTGAAACAATTAAAAGAAAGTTGACAGAACTTTGGAGGATGAAAAGACATTAGAAAGGATTAAATATAATCTAGAGGCACATTACAGCACATTTGAACTGACAGTAGGAAGGATGGGCAAACCAATAACTGGGACATAGAAATTTACAGATTGGAGAGAGAAAAGATAGAGAAACATGAGCAGTGTCTCAAGGAAATGAATGACATCATGAAGTACGAAAATATGCTCATGGGTGTCCCAGAAGGATAAGAAAACTGAAAAGGAGCAGAAAGAACATATGAGGAAATTTTGGTTGAAATTTCCAAGTCTTAGGAAAAAGATGTATAGAAATACCCAGAAAGCATTACATATTCAAAACAGATTGAATTCTAATAGGCCTAAACCAGTACAAATATTAATAAGATTGACAAGTATCAAAGATAAAGAGTGAATCCTGAAAGCAGCAGGAGAAAAGCAATTTGTCACTTACAAAGGGGCTACAATTAGATTAAGGGTAAATTTTGCATCAGAATCTATGGAGGTGAGAAGGCAGTGGTATGATATATTTGTCTCTGAAAGAGAAAAACTGTCAGCCAAGAATACCTTATCTGGAGAAACTGTCCTTCACAAATGATGTAGCATTTTAAGTAGTCACAGGTAATCAGGAATCAGGGAATGGGAGTGTTCAAGAGGCTTGCCCTGCAAGAAATATTGAAAGGAATTCTGCAGATTGGCAGAATGCAAGAAACATATGATCCATCTAAAGGCTTTCTAGAAGACACTTATCTTAGACCAAAGGAACCAAAGAAATTGACAGTGGATGGTTGCAAAAGTGTATTCCACATAAACTGTAACCAAAAAATCTGAGTTAGCTATACTAATATTTGACAAAATAGACTTTAAATGCAAAACATGTTATAAGAGACAAACGGGGCACATTATATTAATGGAAGGGAAAATTTCCCAAGAGGAAATCACAGTCTTGAATATTTATCATGCAGACATTTCTTCCTCCTTCTGATTTGTGATCCTGTATGGGAGAGGATGGTGAACTAGCAGGCTCAGTACACATGTAACCAAAACTTTTTGGAAGAGCTTCTGATTACCAGAATTGCAGAAAATGCTGCACTTGCCTATGTAACACTTTCAGAGGAGTTTTCTTGATTATACAGTGTTTCTGATAAGAGCAAGAGTATCACCATTCCTGGCTGGACATTTCCCAGTATTTATTTTTTTTCAGTATTGTCTACTTGAAAGTCATACCTCTAGCTTCTTAAAAATGGTGAAAGCATATGCCTACTAAATTTCCTCCCAAAATTTTTAGAGATTTTTTTTAAAAAGCGATTTCTGCTTAAAGAAAAAGAGTAATACAGGTAAAATATTAGATACAGGAGTTGCTTGAAAATAAGTGGCATTTCCTGGATAACATTGTGGAAATTGATATATCAACTTGTTGGAATTTAGGACAAAAATGATACTGTGTACTTTCATAAATGTATACGTCTAGTGCATGTTTAGCATTGGCAAATTCTTATTCATAATATATTGTTTGTAGTCATTCATAAAGAGTTTATTGAAGACCTTTGGAAAACTAGTTTATGTGGTAAAATATTTTGCTGAGGACTCAAACTCAATGAATGTGGAGTAAGGTAAGTCTTTTATTTGCCCTGGAAACATATAAACAAATGAAAAGCTTAGGATTTTATTCCTCAGATTATGGCACAATCAAGACTAAGAAATTTGCAGGACTGCATGAACCAAATCTCTTTTCTCTGTTAACTACAGTTCTGACAGGGTATGACTAAAACACAGAGTCTGCTTCTGTGGGTTAATACATTGCAAAGTAAATGAATTCACAGCTCTACCAAAGATAAAAAGTGAATAAAATAAATGGCCACAGTTTTTTTTCCAAACTGGACATTACCTCAGAACAATCTCTCATCTCAAAATGTCAGTCTAGTTTGACAAGGAAAGAGATGGCTCAGGGATCAGGTGATGAAGAAAGCATTAGAGGTATTCTACCTCACAAAGAACACAATAGACCAACAAAAACACTGCTATTATTATCTAATATCTTGCATTAATAATTTAAAAAGGACTAGTTGTCAATGGGAAAATTTCTCAAGTTGCTTTTCAGGATTGGTAAATGAGGACTGTTATTGCCAGAAGTGCCACGGGTAATTTACAAAAAAATTCACTGCCTATAAAAATAATTTTTAAAGAGCAAAGTTTTGGCCCTGGAAGAAACCCAGTGGTTAGTGAAACCATCAATAATTGAAAAATCAGAAAAATTGATATTAGATCCTCACCTAACTATCAATGAACAATGCTGCAGAAAGTGATTTATGGAGATGGAATGAGGTTTATTGAAATTAATCATATGGTGACTCAAGTTCAGAATGTGTCATGTTTTGAGAGCTGATTAACATATCCATGGCAACGTGTACAAAGACTGTGAAATGACAAATGGTTTTCACCAAAAGGATATAACACAAGGGCAGTTGATTTCATCTTTCAGCAAGAGAGTACCCCTTCATCCCTCCAGCAATTTCAATAATTTTATATGTACCTAATGAACTGTGTTAAATATTTACCACAGAACATTCAGGCAGAAGAGTCCAGCTCAATACTGAATCCTGGGAATACAATCAGAGTCGTCAAATTATTTAAACAAAATATAGAATATACAAGTTTTTTGATAGATGAAAAGTAGAGATAGAATTCTAGGAATAAAGCAAATAGCATTTTGCCTTTGTATATAAGGATAAGAGTAATTTAATTTACATTTCCCAGTATTCAACCCCTGTTAATGAAGAGTTAATTTCTGAATTGAGACAAAGGATCCTTTTACAGAGGGACTTTCTCTTCTGGAAATTATTTTTAGTGCATGCTTTATATCTTTGTTTCGAACACTATAGATAAAGGGGTTCAGCATGGGAGTGACCACTGTGAACATCATGGAAACCATTGCAGTTGCTCTTGTGTTTTGTGCAGCAGCAGAACTAAGATACACTCCAAAGGCTGTACCATGAAACAAGGACACCACTGAAAAATGAAACACACAAGTAAAAATAGCTTTATACTTGCCTCCCCGTGATGAAATTCTGAAAATAGAGCATGCAATCTTAAAGTAAGAGAAAAGGATGCCAGTGAGTGGAATACCTGACAGAATTTCACTTGCGATATTGATCACTAGGTCATTGAGAAATGTGTCAAACATGCAACTTGGATTACTTGAGAAAATTCACACAAAAAAGTGAAGAATTTCCAACTCTATACAGAAAGACAGTTGCAAAACCATTAAGCCATGCAAAAGAGAGTTCAAACACTCAGTATCCATGACACCAGCAGCAGGAGACCACAGAGCCTGGGGTTCATGATGCCCATGTAGTACAGTGGGTAATAGATGACCACATAATGGTCATAGGCCATCACGGTTAAGAGGAAGCTGTCTAATCCTCAAAAATACCATGAAAATGCATCTGGGGGAGGCAAGTGCCATAACTTATAGTTTTTGTCTCTGTCTGGATGACAGCATCTTTGGGACAGTGGTGGAGGTGAAACAGATGTCTGCAAAACACAAATTAGCAAGGAAGAAGTACATGGGTGTGTGCAGGTGGGCATCAGAGATGGTGGCCACGACGATGAGCAGGTTACCCGTGAGAATGACCAGGTACATTGTCAGGAACACAGCAAGTAGAAGGCACTGCACTTCTGTATCTTCTGAGAATCCCAGGAGGATAAATTCTGAAACACATTTTTCATTGTCTAAATTCATGTAATTCATGAAACTACTGGAACAGAGATCAGAGCAAGGCAGGTTTAGGTACAAGCAGATGTCAGCAAATTAACATAAATGCTATGGTTTGTATTGCAAATACATTGACTTAATTATTTCTCATTGATTGTGTAGAGATTTAGTTCCCTTTGTCTGAAAACTTCAGGGTAAACAAACGTACCTGCTTCTCCTTGATGCTATTGCTAACAAGCCATCCTTGTCCATAATTTTAAACTTTTTCCCAAGGCAATATGTTCCACCTCAAATGCTCTTAGACTGTATTTCATTCAAAAATCATTTGACCTGTTATTTTCCACTATGTGATGAAAATGTTGTGAGAAGTATATTGGTGATGGTAGCACAATATTTTTGTTGCAATCAATATTACTAAATTGCACTGTTGAAAATTGTTAGGCTGTGAAAATTTAAGTTCTATATAGATTATTACAATAAAAATTAAAATAAATAAAATATTTCCATCAGTATAGCTAGAAAGATCAATACTGTTAAAAAGCCATTTCATCTCTGCCTAATCTATACTTTCAATTCAACCCCATTCCCAATCCACAAGAAGTTGTTTTGTCCATATTTGACAAAATAGTTTTAAAGTTTATAAGTGATGGTAAACGTACTAGATTTCCTAGAGAATACAGAAGAACCAAGTCGTAGAATAATACCACCTGATTTCAAGTCTAACTATAAAGAATAAACCATCAATAAAACACATTGTATTGGTAAAATGGACACATGAGTTAATCTGTGAGAACTCAGTAGACACACAAACAGATTATAGTGAACTCAAAAATAGACCCGCACAAGTACAGTTAACTAGCTTTGACAAAGGGGCTAGAGCAATTTAATGGAAAAAGTAAGATCTTTTCAACAAATGCTCTGGAACAATGGCATATACAGGTGGCAAACAAAGAAAGGAATGCAGCTAAACATTGTATACATTTCAGAAATATTAACTCAAAATGAATCCTGTACTCAAAATTAAAATGCAAAATATAGTACTTCTAGAATAAAGCATCCAAGAAAATCTGGTGGCCTTTACTTTGGTGATGAGGTATTAAATATAGCACTCAAATCATGATCCATAAAAGAAGAATATTTAAAAATTGTTGTCTGTTAAAATACAAAACTTATGCTCTTTTAAAGACAATGATAAATGACTTGTATCCATATATATAAAGAGCACTTAACACTCACCAATAAGAAAGATAACACCCAATTTAAAAAACTGGGCAAAATATCTGAACAGAAACTGAAATAAGATATGCAGGTGGCAAATAAGTCAGTGGAAAGAGGTTCAATGTCATTTGTCATTAAGGAATCACAAAATTAAACTGCAGTGATATACGATCACAAAACTCTTAGAATACCTGAGGACCTAAACACTGACAATAACATGGGCTATTGATCATGGGGAGCAGTACAGACTCTCATTCGCTGCTAGAGAGAATGCAAAATGGTGCAGCCAGGAGACAGTTTGGAGTATTTAGCAAAACTAAATTTGGTCTCACTATTCAGTCCAAAAATTGTGCTCTTCAGTATCCAGCTGATTTGATGACTTAAAACCATACAAAAACCTATACATGAATGTTTTATAGCAGTTTTATGTATAATCTCCAAAATCTAAAAGCAACCAAGTTGTCCTTTAAGGTCAATGGATAAACTATAAGGTCAATGGATAAACTATATCCATCCACTCAGCTATATCTGTACAATAGAATATTACTCAGTGATAAAAATAAATGTTCTCTGTAGTCACAAAGGTGAAGGATCCTGTGGTAGTTAGATTCAGTTGTCAACTTGGCCAGGTGAACGTACCTAGTTTTGTTGCTGTGGACATGAGCCAATGGTACATGAACCTCATCTGTTGCTAATTACATCAGCAGCCAGCTAGGAGGCGTGTCTGCTGCAATGAGTGATATTTGACTTAATTGGCTGGTGCATAAATGAGAGAGTGCAATATAGCACAGCCTAAGCAGCTTGACATTCCTCATCTCAGCACTCGCAGCTCAGCCCAGGCCTTTGGAGAGGCAGAAAGAAGTCACCCCGAGGAAAGTTGTTGGAACCCAGGGGCCTGGAGAGAAGACCAGCAGAGACCATTCTGTGTCTTCCACGTAAGAAAGAACCTCAGTGGAAAGTTAGCTACCTTTCCCCTGAAGAAATACAAACTAAATCCCCTTTTATTAACAGCCAATCCATTTCTGGTGTGTTGCATTTCGGCAGCTAGCAATCTAGAACAGATGAATCTTAAATGATTATGGTAATTGAAACAAAGCAGTCTAAATATCCTGCATACGTATAATTTCAATTATATGACTTTCTAGATCCATCCAAATAAAAGAGACAATAGTATGAAGGTGGTTTCAGAGGACTGGGGAGAGGGAAGGAAGGTTGAATAGGTGAATCAGAGAGCACTTTTTACAGCAGTGAATTTCTTTTCTATAATACGATAATTATAGACACCTTACTTTATGTATTTGCTAAGCTGACCTTTACAAAACAAAGAATAACCCTTAGTATATGCAAATAAAAGATTAATTGTCAGGATAGTAGGAATGCAAGGATGGAATGCAACACGTGATAAAACAGTCTAATTGTATTATAAACATGTGAAACAAGGCTACTGAAGGAATGAGGGGAAAAGGTGCTGAAATGGTAATACTGTATATGAATGGAGTCTGGAAAATAAAGGGGACAGAAAGCATAAATACTGTATTCTAGTGGATAAAGCTTATCTCACCAGAGTGTAGGCTGAAAATTTTTTCACATCTGCACATGTGTACTGGAATCAAGACATTAAGTAGATGATGTCAAATGAGAAGAATACGTTTGTGACTGCAGAGTGGGTGGTTAACCATAAGCAAGGGGAGGACTCTAGAATGTTGTATCTGGTAATGGTTTAGAGTGAGACACATCAGCACCAGTAGGTTAATATAGATACCTGTGGACATGTTTATGGGTCTGTGTATATACACATCTTAGCAGAAACACGTATATTTTCTTACCATGACCGTGGAGAGCACCTAGATGTCCTAGTAACATGGAACACACATAGGGTCCGGAACTTTATTTTAACACCATTCTACAATAAAGATTTCCTTGAAGAAATGGTTGACCCTAGACCTGAAATAGGAATATACAGGAAGAGCCAGGAGCATCCTGCACCACAAGAAATCGAATAGGTACTAAAATAAAGCATTCAATGATCAGAATGAATCAAAGAGACCCAGAGAACCTGTGAAAGATATCCCGTAGTCCAAATGGAAATAAACTTCACAACCAAGTAAGTAAAGCAGTATTGTATCACAACCCAAAGTATAAAATAAATGTCATGAGTCTATAAAGATTTAAAGAAATATTTAAGTTATGAGTAATAAGACAAAAATCTCCCATGCAAATGCATACAAAGATTTATGTAGATAATGCTGTCTCCAGAAGGTGAGTTTATTTGCAATCCTAAAGTGTGTATTCATATATTAATCCCTTGCTAAAGGAGATATATGGAAAAGCAGGAACAATAGGAACTTTGAAGTGGGGAAACCTGACAAGCATTGTTGATGAAC